>VCCN01000825.1:1328288-1340489 GCA_006491835.1 Architeuthis dux | reverse complement strand
ATCTAAATTGGCAATGCTGAGCAAGGGACGTAACTAACATTTCAGTATGTCAGTCAATGATGGCAATCGATGCTAGAGTTGCTAGCGCATCTAAAATTATAGCTAAGACATAAGAATCGGCACAAATATATAAAACTTGATAATTAGAATTTATTGGCACTGGACATAACTATGCAGAATGGTAAATTCATCCGAATTTAATTATCAAGACTAGTTCACATTTCCTGTTAATAGATAGTTCTTTCAGATATCTATTTGCTACATTTATCATATAATTATGTTTTGTCTTACCATTTTTTATCTTTATATTTGCCGTTAATGCAAGGAAAAAATTTCTTCTATTATTAATGGGAAACATTACTCATTTTTAGTAGCCAATGTTTGTGTGCCATTTTGGAAACAGACTTTATGCGAATCGAAGGATCAAGGTGCTCAACTAAATGCCCTACAGACTTCCGATTATATTGTGGAGGTAAACGAGGAGTACAACTATACCATACAAGTAAGTCTACATGGTTTAAGATAATCATTAATCTGGAACAGATGAATATCTGTTTATAATTTGGTTAGAAAATTTCTCATAAAATTAAGGAAGTATTTGCCAAGATTGATTTTTGATTTCCTTTGTATGTCTTCCAGGTTTAATTAATAACTTAATGCAGTGGTTCCCAAACCTTTTCTCATTATGGTGCCCTTGGTGTATTAAGATTTTTCATGGCGCCCTAAGTCAGAAAATACTCAACTGCATTTGTATTCCTGTGGTTAGTAAAAGATTTTAAATTCAAGTTTCAATTAAGCAAACGTGAGTGAGAAAATAGTTTTATTTATTTATTTTTTATTTACAATATAAGGATCCAGTTTAGCCGATATTTACTTTGTAAATTGAACATTGGGTGTTGTTAATCTAAGGTTGGTATAATGACAGATATTAACAGATTAAAAATGCAAACAAGACGTAATTACAGAGATCCTTTATTCATTCATATTTACAATGACCCCGGCCAACGACATGTACATGTGTCTTTTCTGATCTCCTAAAAACAATATGGCTGCTTGTTCACCAGAATGTAAAACAGCACCCCCTTACCGGAAGTTGATAAGCACTCTCCTGCCTAAGGAGAATAACTCAAAATTACTTGACAGTTAAGCCAGACACAAAGTACGGTTCTAGTTTTATATTGTTAAGTATCATGAGTTATTCCCCTTTGGCAGAAGACTTCCATTAGGGGGCGCTGTTTTACGTTCTGGTCAATGAGCCGCCATTATTGCATTGTGTTTATTAGCAGAAAGAGCTCGGAAGGACACACGTGTTTCATTGACCGCGGTCATTATTTGAGTAAAAGGACCTGTAAGTACATAATATTTTGTTGCATTTTTAATCTGTTAATATCTGTCATTAAACCAAGCTTACATATATTATACATACACTGAAAACCAATCACAAACCTTAGAGCCAATTCATTTGCTTCCCCTATAAAAATGAACTTTTTCTCAAAAACGAAAGATTTCTGGAAGAAACGAAGGTCAGATGCAGTCAAAACAGTCCAAACTGCAGGAAAAGTATTTATTTTTTTTTTTTTTACTTATGTTTGCTTAACCGACTGTTGCTCACCAGACAGTTTTTCAAATCTTGGAATCAAACTGGTGACAGCCACTTTCATTTCCAATTCCATGTCAATTTTTGCATAATACTTGTTTTTTCTCACTGTTACAGCCGAAAATCCAGCTTTGCAAATGGAATTAGGATTCGTTGAGCTTTAGCACTTATATTCATCAGTAAAGTCAGATGGAGATTGGGCCTTGAATCCATGGGAATTTCTCCATATTATAATCTTGAAAATATTTTGGAAACCAGTTGCTAAGATAGGATATAAAATTCGTTTTTGAAGAACACCTAAGTGAAACCAACATTATTGGATGTCACAAACTGTTTCAACAATAGGAAACACTCTTTGCGACTGTCTTCATTCATTTTTCTTTTCCATAATAATAATAATTTTTTCTTGAAGGCTGAAATCTTCTCTACCAATTTCAAAATGTGCATGTTGCGTCCTTGCAGAGATTTAACACATTCAACTTTTCAAAAATATCAGACAAATACGCCAATATGGTTAAAAAAAAATCTGTATCCACAAAGTATTTGGCATACCCATGTCCCTCGTTTTCAAGATATACGTAAGGTTCCTGCTGTAATTCAAATGTACGAGACAGTACACTTCCACATGATAGCCATTGTTTAGAACAACCCAGAATGTAAACCTTGTCTATAGAAAGAGTGCAAACTACTGGTGAAATTGTGAAGTTCAAGACTAGATGTGCCAGTTAGATGGGTTGATCGGAACACATGACTTTTCTATCGGATTCACGCAAGAACATTTTGTGATGTTGATATTGCTTGTTTCATAACATGAGAGGAAATGAATTTGATGAAACATTTTTTTTTCTATTTAACAAACATTTTTGGATACATAATATGAAGACAAAAATTGCTTCCGTATGTTATTCAATATACCCTTTTGTGTGTGCCTGCCACAGACTGACTACCATTATTTAAAAAAATTATTTTTTTATACTATCATCAATGTTTTTTATTTCTTAAAGTGACAATTATATATTTTAACTCTTTGGGTGTATGACTTTTCCCATCCGGTTTCCCCTGTACATGCTACCTCTCTTTTGTAAGCCATGGCAAGGTTGCATTATTAAAAACTGACTGAAAAGCCAAACAATAGATGAAAAGCAACAAAAAAAAAGCCAAACATATTTAAATATGGTTCTGATACTTACGTTGCAAAGTGTATCAGAGTGCTGCAAAATGCTGGGAGGACGACAGCACAGAATCGAAAGAGAGGATAAAGAGAATGATGGCAGGCAGTTCTACACATTCTTGCAGATGAGAGGCATAAGATGATTTAGAAATACAGTAATAGAGGAATGTTATGATCTATAGGAGGTGTATTCAGAAAAGGTTGAGCGAGATAAAGGATTTTGAAATTTATGAATTAATCTAAAATTTACTAGAACAAATTACCTCCCCTATGTCGTAGTTATATGTCCAAAACACATAATATGCCCCCTGAGTGTTTTTTTTTAGTTTAGTAGAATTTTATTCTGCATGAATAATCTTTTTTTACATGACATTGTAATTTATATAATTATAATTTGTCTTCTTGACCCTGCAGATAATCTGTTTTTCAATAAAAGCCACATTAAAAACTCTTGAGTACCATCTGATTGTTGAATCTACAATTGTTGCCAAACCTTTCTTATTTGCTAAACTTTCCCAAGTTCTTGATCATATTAACATATTTTCTTTTTTCTGTCTTTTGCTAATTTTTCCCTCTTTTTCCTATAGTATTTTCACAGATCTTTTACCTAAATTCCAAACTGAAAATGTCTTTGGTCTTTGGATTGACTCAATAAATAATACTACTATTTTATTCAAACTATAATTAAATTTTTTTTTGTGAGCTTTTAGTTTCTACTGTCAAGTTATTTTATTTTCTCATGCATTTTTTATTTCATTTTTTTTCATGCATTTTTAAAAATTTCATTTCTTTCATGAAGCCTTGACCTTACATCTTACTCTGGATCCTCTGCTTTCTACCAGATGTTATCAATGCATAATTCATTGAATCTTTTAGCATTTAAAAGCACTTTCTACTCTAATCTTTTGCAAATTTCTTTCTTTTACTTTCTCTGTTCTTGCATTCCCTTTTTATTTCTCTCTTCTAAATAATTATGGAGGAAAGATCTCAATTCAAATGTTATCGTTAACCATAACTTAGTTCTGACCTTTATGCAAAATGAAAACAATATGTTTATCCTATAAATGAATGAAAAATACCTTTTTAATAAGAATTTTTAAAATGTTGCTGGTACAATTTAGTAACAAATGTTGTACTTAACTCTTTCAAGACTCCTAGGACATATATATCCTGAGATTTCTATGACTGATGGGATATGTCTTTTAGTAGTCTTCTACATTGGGCTAAATGCTTTGACAAGGAATGAGATTATGTTGAAAAATATTTATGTAAAATAAATTTTTTTATCATTAGGCTGCAGACTTATTGATGTACTTAAGCAGGCCTGTTGCCCCTCCTGGAAGGCATTCATCTTTGCTTTTTTTTATTTTGATATTTACAACTTTAACTTTTCTAAAGATTTAACCAAGGAGATTTTTCAGTAAAAGTAATGTATTTTTTGCAGGAGAGTTTTTATATCAAATATAATACTTAAATATGTTTAACAATCTTTTATTTTGGTGTAATATACTTATAATTTAATTTTTGTCCTTTATAAACGGTCATTCCTTTTAAATAGATTTGCTTAAAAAGGACTATTACATGCATTTGATTCTGTTCTTGCACAATTGGTCTTACTAAGCCGATATTGATTGTAACCAATGTTCCAATTAACTGGAATCCACTATACTAAAATACATAAACAGCAAATGGATTAAATTTGATAGACAAACTTTCTCATTTAAAATATTTGTTTTCAAAACCATTCTAGATGTTTTTAGCAAGTAAAAATTAACTATTTAAATATAAACACCCCCCTCCCTGCCCCTCTCATTTGTAAGATGTAACAAACTAAGTTATATAAAAATCCCAAACAACTAAAGGACAAGGAGTCATGTATCTTGACAATATGTAAAGTTGCATAATAATATTTTTTCATTTGATTGCTTATACAAAGAAAATAATATTGCTGAGAATTATATTTAGCTGTTTTGAAAAGAATTAACATATGAATTTATAAAGGGATACATGACTAATGGGATATATGTCATGAAATAGATTTCTCAGTGACTATTGTTTTTTACTCTGCTATTCAAAGTAGGTATACATGAATTTTATGTGTGCAGAATAAACCAAACAAAACATTAAAATTATTTTAAATATGAAGTGTACATCATGGTTGGTGTCACCTCTTCTCAGTATATCTAGAATTTTGGTGATGTTTTTGTACTAATATTATTCATTATTCTCCCATATTATTGAATGTGATGGACTAAGCCTACATTTACTAACAATTCTATTCATCTTTAGTTTTCAATTTTTCAGTTCTGACTTGGTGAAATAATATGAAGAAAATAAGTATGGTTACCATGAACATGTTTTATTCAGTATCTTTAAAAAAAACTATACAATATAACTAGAGAGCGCATACCTTTGGCAACGTCATTGTCAGGGGAAATAATCGTGCCTGAATCCGCCCAAAGATTTAATCACTTATTTCGTAGCCAATTGCCCACCCTTCCACAAAAAAAAACATGACATCTCCAAATTTTGTAACCATTTTCCTGGTTTTATTTTACTGTTCTTACTGATGCAATAATTTAAATCCCATTTTTAAAACCTTATACTGTTCTTGTCCATTATGAATAATCTCTGGTGTCTAACATTCATTTGTTAAAACTTAAAAGCCTCATATTAGAAACTCTCACCATAGGTTTCTTCAGTTTTTAAGCTGGTCTCTGGCTATGTATGTATCATGTGTACAGGCCACACTAATGGAGCTAGAAGGCTGAAAAGAGTGACTAAGCAGACCTGTTCTTAGCATTCATCATTATAAGTATTTCTTGAACAGGCACTGCTTTTGCTTATTTAGATGGGTTGATCTGTGAATATTCTAATTGAAATATTTGTGAGGTTTAGTATTTGGATGTATATGGCAGCAATATTTATGAATTGAAAATTACTGCAAGGACATGCATAAAGTAAATGCCACTGAAACTTACTTGCATTTATTTAGATAATACTCCTGCTTGCTAGTAGTAAAAAGATTGGAGTTTGGATAATGAGTATATTTTGTTTAGATGATGGCTTGGCTGGGTCATCCAAGTCCCATTGTAAAATCGGATCTAAGTTTCTGTTGATAAAGATAACAGTGAAGGGATTGTTGAAGGGGGGTGTTGTGGAGTTAGCTTATGGCCTGTGTGTGGTAATTGAGTTGTTGCAGTGTGAATGGATAGGGTTGCTGATGGCAAATAGGTCATTGATGAAGAAAGAAAAGAGAGGAGAAAGAGGAGGAGCATAGATAATAGGGTTCTCTGAAAGACCCCAGTGGAATTAATGATATGGACAGTAGAAGGATTATTAAGAATGTAGGCAGAGAACTACTGATGTTAAAAAAAAATAAATAAATAAATAATGGATGCCCAGGTAAATTAACTCAGGATAAATCTTTTCACAAAGAGGAACTTTTGGTAGACCTAGTCAAAGATTATCTTGCCTTTGTTTTTAACTAATTGTAATGAAGTTAACACTTCATTTTTCTTATGTTCAACTTGAATTTATACATAATTAATATTTGGATTGTACCATTTGAAAATTCCTTTTTTTTTTTTTTTTTTTTTTTTTTTTTTTTTTTTTTTTGTGTACAGAAAAAAATATAAAAATACTAAAATTTATTTATGTACAAAACACAGTGAAATAGTATTTGGAACTTGCAATCAGTTTGTGAAACTATACATTTGGTGGCACTTTTAGTCATGGTGTTGAGGAAAGATGTTTTATTAGTGAAAAATGGATATGAAATGTTTTTTTGTACATCATTGAGAATAATGCTATACGTGAAAGATCTACTAATATAATTGCAGATTTTGCAGATTCAATGTAAATAGAGATATAATTTGTCATTATTGGAGGTTTTTTGAGCCTTTAAAAGCAATGGTGTTTTCAAGTACGATTTCAAATTAGGACACAATGCTGCTCAAGCTGCTGATAAGAACAACAACAAAGCATTTTAAGTGGACACTACTACAGTTTGTATTATTCAGTGTTGATTCAATAGGTTTAGGTCTGGAAATATACTTACCAATAATAAACCTTGAGGGAGGTCCAATCCAAACCTGTTCTTAATGATGAAGAATTATCAACAGCAGTGGCCAACGACCCACAAACAACGGTTCAAGCACTTTCTGGAGACTTTAAGACTTCAACAGCAACTATATCACATCATCTCAAGGCAATAGGTTAAAAAGTTGGAAAAATGGATCCCACATGAACTGAATGAAATGCTCTATGACAGTGACAGACCACCCACACCTCTCAGCTGACTAAGCTTAGAGAATTGGGATATGAAGTCTTGCAGCATCCTCTATATTCACCTGACATTTCTCCAACAGATTTTCATATTTCCATGCATTTTGATCTTCATACCTATAATAAAAGGTTCAATAATCGGAAAGTCATAATTTGTGCTTTTACTGAATTAGTGACCACTTAACTCTTAACATCCTGTTGAAAACTTTGTCCGGAGCCCTGTCCTGTAACTATTGAGCAGAAAATGGTTTGTTTATTCAAATGTTTATAGTGTCTTTACTTGTGGGCAGATTGCTGTGATAATTGGCAGTATTGCAAGAAAGACTTGTGCGGCCATGTTTGTTTACATGCAGCCTCATGCTCTTTAGGACTTCAAGAGTTAACCTAAAGCATTTTTTAGAGATGGCATATTATCATTAGAGGATTGTTGGGAAAAGGTTATTGCTTCAAATGAGTCCTATTTTGATTAAATATTTACAGTTTTTGTTGTTGTTTATATCATCCTTCATCTTACTATTCCAAAAACATTTCATATGTAACAACCTTATACTATTTTCTGTAGAATATTGATTAGACTGTGGGTTTAACTTTTACTGTTATTTACTATTATGATTTTGTATGTATTCTATGTATGTAACAGTAAGATTCAAAATGTATCTCCATAAGAATCCACTAGTAGCCTCACATCATACCACAGTCTGATCAGGTTTAATGTAGGTGCAATTTCAGCATGAAAATGTAAAAGTATAAAGTTTATGGATCTACCTATAATAGCAAAATTTGTTCAGAGTAAGTAGCATTTTGGGGGCTTAGTGAATATTAGAAACTCACCAGAACTGTCAACATAGGTTTCTTCAGTTTTTAAGTTGGTCTGGCTGGCTATGTAGCTATCTCACGTACAGGCCACACCAATGGAGCTAGAGGGATTTCAACATTTACTCCTTATTATGTCTAGAAAAAACGTTTTTTGGGGGGTTTTCTTTTTTTAAATTTGCCCCAAAATAGGTTTTAGGGGGGGGTTCAAATTACAATGTAAGTTTATGCTAAATTGGTCCTTTAATTTGTGTTCAGCAACATTCAAGTTTGTTTTTTGAAAATTCAGACTTTTAATGATCGCAGCCCAACAAAAGGCGAGAGAAGTAACTTATTCGTTGATCACCCCCTTTTTCCAATTTTTTAATTGGTCACCCCGAACACAGCATGTGCCAAAAGACGTTAGTCAACTGACGGTTTCTATTGAGTGACTAACTAGACCTGTTTGTAAGCTCATTTGTATCAAGCTGGCCTTCTTCTCTCATTCATATCAGGTTGGGATCCCTACCCACTTCTTTTGTCCCTTTCTTCCTCAGCTGGTGTCATGTTCTGTTTGCCTGCTGCTTCTCCCTTTCCTATATTTAAAATTCTCTCTCCCTTTTTTCTTTCTCTCTCCCTTTTTTCTTGCCTCAGTTTTAGAGGGAAAAAAAACAAACTTTCATTCACATACTGATATATTTTTTTAATAGCATCTATCTATCTATCTATTGAACTGACTTTTTCACTTAGTTTCTCTGTCCATAATACAAAATAAAAGTGAGATAAAATTTATAATTTGCTAATGAAAATATCTCCAACCCATCATTTCAAACTTAAATGAGTTCAGTCACTTTTTAATAAAACCTCAGATGAAATTGATGAGATGTAAACATTTATTTACACAAGTGCTTCTTACACTGGGGAATGGTTCACCCAAGGATGAATGAAAGTATTTTCTCAGATAATTTTTCTATACTCCAAAAAATGATTTGCAGTAAACACACACAATAAGAAAAACATTGTTTCTAAGAATCTATTTCTACGATTGTAGTTTACTCACTTTACTTTATGTAAACTAAAAAAATTTTAATCATTTTTCTGTTTTATTTTGTATTTTTTTTTACAACTAGTTTTCTTTACATATTTTTTGATGTTCAAAAACTTGAATAAAATGAGAGTTAATTTATGTTGTGTTTTTGCTCATGATACAAAATGGATTCTGCATAAAATGATGCACAAGGCAGAAATAAGACAAAAGTAAATTTTGTTGAGGGTGAATGAATTTTTGTTATAAAGACTTGTGGGTCAATAATGCTGAAATATTTTAATAAACACTGATTTACACTTGTGATGACTTGGGCTTCGAAGGAAGTCACAAAGTCAAACAATATATATAAAAAAACAACCTACCCTTTTTTTCTACGTAGAAACAGAAGGTGATCAGTCCGTTCTTCAGTTCATCTGTTTTTTTTTAAGTATTAGCTTTAGTTAGTGGCTTTAGTAGTTGAGAAGATAGGGAGGAAAAAAGGAATAGTGTGGTTAGCATTTAGAAGATTCAGGTGATCTTTAGATTTAGGAGACGCCAAAATAGGCGTGTCCAGGTTTGTCCACAAGTTGACTCTGCCATGCTTTTAGGTAAAGTCTCTAGTCAAACTCGAGACGCTGAGGTTGACCCCAAGGTCAACTGTCTAGACAAGCAGGAAGTGCTTCTAAAAATAGCACAAGCCAACTCCTGTTGTTCAGAGGTCATGACAACACTATTAACAGCTTAAAAGTTGTGAACTATTAACTCTTAAAGTAAGAGTAGAGACCTGCACAGGCTGATATTTTGCAGCCTGTATCCGTAAGCTTTTTAGATAACCTGCCCATACCCGACTCATAGTTTTCTTAATGTTTTAGGGCCCGCCCGTACCTGGCCTGTAATTTTTTCATGCTTTTGGGCCCGCCATACCCGAGGCTCATGATTTATTTTGTTTTGGAACCTAAACCTGCCTGTGTATTTAAGTTTAAGATATACACGACCAGTGATATTTTTGTTGATAATTACTTAGGTATATTTTTGAAAGGAGTACTTATGAAAATTAAATAGTAAAATTATTTAATTTTGTACTCACTGAACTGATGGAGGTTTTAAAATTCCAAATTGTAATGCATGGATGCAGGAAATATTTCCTAGCCAGTTTAGTAAGCAATGGGAACATTGATTTGTTAGTTTACCAAAACTGAAGAACATCACTTTCCTGATCAATTTTGTAGCTCATGTACTGCTCAAGTTCTTTACAAGAAAACAAACTTTGGGACTCCTTATTATGACATTGTATGTCTTCCCGTTCATCAAATTCTGAAGTCTTTACTTTTTTCAGAGATGCACAAGCTCTTTCAGGCTCATCAGTTACTTTCTCATTGTCCATAAGGTCAACATGAATTTGCTCACGAATACTTGTTAGCACTTCTGCTTGCTCAATGTCAGTTAGCATTCTAAGCTGATGAAATTTTATGAATAGGCAGCACTTTATATTTAGCATGAAGAAATTCTTTTGCTCATTCTTTCAAGGTTTTTATATTGTGCCATTTTCAGAAATGTTCAAAAAGTTTCAAGTGATAAAGCCACTCTAGCTGTAGAGTTGGAGATTTTTCACTTTCTAGCATCTTTAAATGGCTTTAGAAAACATACTAACTCTTCAAGATTGCCTTTCGAAATGTTCTATGTGGTTCAAATTTCTTTCTTCAAACGGATCCCCCGATGTTACTATATTGATCTAGAATCAACTCTAACATAGCAAGCTTCGCATTCCATCTTGTTTATACTTCTTGACAAATGGTATGTTTCAATTTGTTTACTAATCCAATTTGTTTCAGTTTTTAAGTGCCATTTTTCTTTTTCTCATCTCTGCATCCTTTTTTTTTTTTTTTAACATTTGCACTGAGTGCCTGATATGTTATATAATGTAAATGTATAGTTGTGCTTCTTCTTTGGGGTATGTTGATTTATTTCATCCATAAAATGTGCATGATTTATGTTATCTAAGTTTTACAAATCAGAAATTTAACAAAGAAAATTGAATCTCTTCTAAAAAAAAAAAAAAGAATTTCTGCAGCAAAATTGCGACCTTAAATATTTCCCTGATAAAAATTATGATAGTTTCATTTTTTAAAAAAACCCAACTTTTTAATAAAAAAAAAAAAATAGAACAATTTACAGTTTAGATTAATTCAATTCTGTCATAAAGGATAATTACTCACATTTATTATCATGTAATAGTAAATGAAAAAAAATCCACTTTCTGCTTAGCCTAAGCATTAATAGAAAATCATTGTTATTTTCTGATATTTTAATTCAGTTCTGCTGTTTATATATTGGCTCACTAAAGTTGCATAGTATAATGCAGCCTTACTCAACCTTTATATTTCAAGAAATCCTGCATAAAGATATTATATATACAGCTAACAACACATCAGGGTGTTGAATAATTTAATGTATTATTATAAACTACCGATGATATAAATCGACAAAAATGAATAAATATTGAAAATCTGGAACCCTAATTTACCTCTGTCAACGAAGTTGTAAAGAGGTATATGTTTTTGGTCACGTCTGTTGGTTTGTTTGCATTTTTTCCTGTACGCAAGATATCTCCAAAAGTTCTAAAGACTTTCTGGAAAGGTGAACAATAGGCAAAGAAAGAACTGATTAAATCTTTATCCATACACAATTACCTCCCCTACGTCGTAGTTATATTTCCAAAACACATAATAGTGCCATATTCTTTTTTTTTTTCTCTTCTGAATTTCATTCTAGATTTTGTTTAGTGGTTCACATTTTTTCCTGTCTGCAAGATATCTCCAAAAGTTCTAAATGAATTACCGGCAAAGGAAGAACCAACTAATTTTTGGAGCGATCCATGCACAATTTTTACCCCCTACGTCGTAGTTATGTCCAAAACAGATAATATCTCCAATTTTTTCCCCCTATTAGCAATATATCTCCAAAAGTTCTCAATAAATTTCATTAAGATTTTCTAGCAGCATTGACAGTTATGCTCTCTCTGAGTGCTTTCTAGTTATAAATATTTTATTATATTATCTGAAATGGTAACTTTTTAGAAATCTTTCCTTTTTTAAAAAAAGAAAAAAAAAAGTGAAATTTATAATGATTGTAAAAAAACATCTGCTAGTCTTTTCCTGTTGGTAAAAATTCTGGTGTTTTTAATGTCAAATGTCATCAAAACAAGGACCGTTACTCATTAAATAAAAAAAAAACCCTCAAATGAAGCAAAAGTCACACATGTATAAAACTTTTGCAGAACCTCTTATGACCGCTTGAGGAACCCTAGGGTTCTGTGGAAGTAAATCC
>VCCN01000825.1:1312545-1324017 GCA_006491835.1 Architeuthis dux | reverse complement strand
ATAAGGATACACATTGCATTTTATATATGTGGATAATTCTATGTTTTGGTACTTGGTATAGTCTAATATAAAGACTTTACTGAAGTTCATTTTGTAAGTAAAGTCAAGATTTGCTCTGAAATCAATGTGTATATAAAAAAATACACAACTGATATACTGTTGGAATGAAGATAGAAAAAGATTAACAAAGTACTTTTTATTCATTTCAGATTTTAAGGTAGTTTTAATAAAAACATCCAAAATAAACCCTGTATAAGATTATTGATAAGCAAGAATGTAATTTTAAAATATACACAATAAAAAAAAAAAGAGTAAAGGTATGGAATTGCTTGCTATTGTAAATATGAAAATGATTTTTTTTTAAAAGATACCCAAATCAGGGCTTGTGCATACCCAGAAAAGTTGAGTGTTGAGGAAACATTCAGATACTGTAAAATAGTTTCTTAAAAAATATAATGTTGTGGGTAGCACAATGTAAATGTTAAATTGTGATATATGCAGATTCATTCAAATTAATTAAGAGACCTATAACTCTATGGATTTAAAGTATAAAACTGAGATTAAGTTATATTCTTTAGAGAGACACTAATTGTCATACATAAAAAATGGCTAATTTTCAAATCAAAGAACTAGTAAAACTAGTGTCATAACTAGTCTAGTTCTTAGTCTATAATATGAACAAGGTATGACTATTTACTCATTATCAATTTTTTTCAACTCTGTAAGCACTGGATAGTTGTTGAAATTTGTACACTTTAATGTCCACTTTAAGAAATTTGTAAACTTTTCCAAGTTTTAATCAGGGTTTCATTCTAAATTTCTGAGATAAGGAATTATCATTATTATTCACTGATTTATTCAAACAAATGTCTTCATCTTGGTTGTTATCGCCACAACGTTTCGGCTGTACTCTCCGGCCTTCTTCTGGTGTCTGTCGTCCGCAGTAACATTTTTGGAATTTCAAACCAACCTTTTACTCAATCCACGGGGGTAGATTGTATCTTGTATCAGTTAAATCTTCCTAGTCAAATAGTCCTAGCAATGTCACTTGTCTGCCTATTCCACTGAACCAGCATATGATTTTTCCGGACCCAGGGATTGAACTTGCGACTGGCAGGTTATTAGATACGCTTAACCAACGTTGTTATCCACTCGCCCATTTGTCCTGCAAGGTTATAACTGAAGAAATTAATTTTGGTGGAAAAAGAAATGTGGATATGAATATTTGCTTAGTCTAATCAAGAATATTTTTCTATTGTTTCAGATCCAGAAAAGAAAGATGGTGACCGAAGAACAGCAGAAGGTAAAGAAAGTATAACTGGAAAATTACTTTGCAGTTGTCAGCTGTTATACGTTCAGTGATTTAAAGTTTCTGAACCAGTAAATATCAAATGTTCATTGTTTATAATTTCATGTATTTGTTGTTTAGAAAGTAATATTGAATTTAAAATATGCAAATTTTGAATCTATTAATTACTGTGAAATCATGGTTAAATAGTAAACAAAACCTAGTCTTAGTTCAGCATGTTCTATCAGGCTGTGCATCAATTATGTTTAATCCCATGGGAGACAAAGACTTTAATGATTGTCATATTCAACATTGCACGCTGTAAGGAAAGGCAGTAATAGTCAGTTGTTTTGTTTAATAGTAGGTAAATTGTGAAGTAATTAAAATATAATTGGATCTCGTGTTTATAAAACTAATATTTTCCATTATCATTTCATTATAAATATCTACAGGTTGTTAGTTCTTAAAAGGTGATGAAAGGCTAGTTTGGTTCATAAAATCATTGTTTCCTAACCCTAATATTATCATTAGAGGAAATCCCTGAGTTAAGAACGTCCAACTTACGGACAACTTGTACTTACAAACAGAATGCCTATAATATATAATCCTACATGCCTATATATAAAGGCTATACGGTATACTACTTTGCAATGTATATCAGAACACCGGCTTGAGGGATAATAACTACGCCATCAGCATTTTAAGTTGGATCACGGCTGCTATTAATGCTGTGTTTTTTCTGTGTTATGATTTGATTGTTTTTAACTTTGTACATACTGTACCCTCATAACCATGCCTCAAAGCGCAAAGCTGATGCAAATGACGGTGAAAAGAAAAACTATTGAACAGAAAGTGGAAATAATAAAGCGATCGCTTAATACACTTGTGCAATGTAAACGATCCAAACATCATGGAAATAAAGCTACTTGCCTGTAATAATGATATTACAATTATTATTATTTGTATTATTATTGTTTCTTTAATGGTTTTATACATAGAAAGGTAAAATATATACAGGTATACCTCGATTAGTGCAGTTAATTTGTTCCAAAATTTTCCATACTGTTCAAAACCGCATTGTTCAAGTTCTTATAATTTAATGTTTGTTTTTTTCAGCTTATACTTAGTTACATTAATTTGTACAACAGTACTACATCAGAACCTGCACTAATCACAACCACACTATTCAAGGTATTGCTGTATTATATACTAAGACAAACATTTGACTTATTGATGCTAGATATGCACTGTACATAACTGTTCCGACTTGTATATAAATCCGAAGATAAACCTTGAAACGGAACTCATTCATAACCTGTGGACTGTATTCTTTGCTAACACAAACTCTTTGATCGGTAATCTATGTATTGGTGTACAGAAAAATCATTCAGATTCATGGTCATATTCACAGCAAGGAATGGGTTGTGTACCAGGTACCGAAAAGGAAAGATTTGTTACCATTGTTTACTTATCTCTTGAAGTCCTAAAGAGCATGAAGCCGCACGTAAACAAACATGGCCGAAAAACCTAAAACGCATGAGGCCGCACAAGTCTTTCCTGCAATACTGCCAATGTTCACAACAATCTGCCCACAAGTAAAGACACTATACACATTTGAATAAACAAAACCATTTTTAGCCATTTTCTGCTCAATCATTACAGAACTGGGCTTTGGACTTAGAAAATTTTCAACAGGATGTTAAGAGATAAGAGACTAACTTGAAAAGCAAGGACAAACCTCTACCATGGAACCACTGCCAAAAATCAGAGAGAAGTAGCAGCTTCCCTACAGAAGTATAGAAATTATGGAAGGATAATCTGTTTGAATGTTTTAAAGGATATAGTATTAATATTTATGTACATGCTTGTAACTGCTCATTTATTTTAGAGGAATTAAGAATTTGATTTTAGTGGATATGGAAGCAGTTGTATAAAATCTGCAGAAAATGTGGTTGATAACAAAATATGTTTATTGAGAAATTTAGCGTTGGAGAATGCTAGTCTTTGCCTAGAATTTTTGGTATTTTCAAATAGATATTCATTTGGCACTAACCAGGTACAACATTGGTAAACTTGGTGATTGAGAGCAAATCTTCTCCAAGAATGGGCTGTTACTGTTAGTGTGCATGCACACACACATGCACACATATATGCACACATATCAAGGTTAACAATTGATATTGCACTCATTTGCTGCTTTTGTTGGCCAATATTTTCTGAACTTGTCTAACTTGCCAAACCATCTTATTTTTTGTCGGCCACAATTTCACATATGATCTATGTTGTGAGTTGTGATATCCAGCGGTTGTTGCCCATTGCCATTTGAGTTTTCTAATGGATTTTATGATATCACTGACTCCTGTTTTTTCTCTTATATACTATGCTGTCTTGTGATCTCTCCATGTGATGTTGAGCATGGTCCTCTCTTGGGCATGTTGCATGGTTCTTAGTTTGAGAGCTAGTCTTTTGGTCAGGTTCCATGTTTCAGCTCCATCGGTGACTATCGGGCGGACGCATTGGTTGTAGAGACCCTTTTTAGGTAAGGTCATTTTGGAGAGAGCGAATTACTCATTCACTAAATATTTTCTCTGTCTACCATGGGTGTGACAAGGGACAAGACCATGGTCAAGATAACTGGTGATAGGATAGAGCACAGGGGAAAGTTGGATTCATGCCTTTCCAAAAGGCATTAATGTAAAAAATGATAGAACTAGATTCTATCCTTCAAGCTAGTAAATGTTACACCACCTCACACTTCAAAGTTCTTATCTACGTCTTTGGTAGTGAATATCAGGTTGTCAAAGAAAGGTTAAGGTATCACTGTCACTTGTAAGAGTATTTACCATATAGTTTGTTGAATGATGCTTGGAAGGGGTAGACACTCACACTTATTATTTTTTCCAGACCAGGTTTTGTACTACTCACAAGACTGCCGACTGATTTATTTCTTGAAAATGATAATTTCTTTAGTATTTAGGTTCAGTGGGAAATCAGACTTCTGGAGTAGTCTCTAGAACAGACATGGTCAACCTGTGTCCCACAGACCACATGCGTCCCTTTTATAACTTTCTGTATGGCACACTTAATCTCCGATATCTCCAAATATGGAAAACTTTGTAAAAAAAAATGTCCAACACCAAGTTTCTCACTACAATTCGTAGGTAATTTCTTTCTATTTTTTTGTTAAATAAAACTTATGAATTTTCTTTAAAGGTAGTTTTTATTTTGGTGTACTTTGTACTAAATGTGATGTTTGTTGAATTCTTATGATTAGCAATATCTCATGAGGCCTGCCGCTCGAAAAAAGTTGCCCATGCCTGCTCTAGAATTCTAGTAACCCATTTCAAGTCAAAAGAATGCACAAGGTTTCTAGTGTTAGTGATAAGATCAGAATGTACATGATAGTCTCAGTTCTGTCAGCACATGTCATTGGTCTTCTGCTGGCTCTGTAAATGAACTGTTCACTATTTTTCATGAGATCTGATAAATATCTTCCTTACCAGAAAAGAACTTCTAGTTTCCTTACATTTCAATCCATCAGGATTATGTTATATCCTCTGCATAGGTTGGCTCTTCTTCCTCTGAAAGTGTTTTTATGTAATGCTCTTTAGGTTTAACAATGTGTATGTTGTGTATAGCAGCTGTTAATTGTTTGTTTTAAATGATTCAGTTAAAATTAATACTGTATACTGCAAGTGAAATTGTATATGAACATGATTCTTGGGAAAACTATCATATAAATAATACATTACCATTGATAATACATACATCTAAATTATAACAAGATTACACAAGTATCTATCCATACTATATACATATATTTTGAAGATATATAAATTAGTATATATTTTTGTAATGATAAAAAATACTATAATAAATGACAAGACTTTAAAAGAAATTAATATCCAATGGTATAAAAAGTAGATTTTTGTGCTCATGCATCACATATTGAACACAAATAGGACAAAGTTAATGGACCAATGAATGCTGTTACATTTACACACTTGGAGAAAATTTTACATTCAGTGATGCTATTCCCCATTCTATATATTTAACCTAGCAGATATATTGATCCCATTCTGTCAAGTGATGGGAATCTAGAGATATGTGGACATAATTAGAATTTAAAAAATATTTATACTTGTAACTGACAGATATGCTAAAATTGTTCTCCATGAAGATCTATTTTTCTTAATTTTATGTTTTTAACAAAAGAAACACTTAACATTTTAAAACCATTGTTTTTACAGTATTTAGCATTTGAATAAATGCTGTACTTAAAAATGAATTAGATTTAATGATACATCTGTCTGTCTATCTAATACTGAATTTGAATTATTTCTATCATTGGCAGACAAAGAGCAAAGAAAGATTTGTTTTCAATTTTAAAATAAAATATATGGCACAACATATCAATTGACATAAATGAAAACATTTGAAGGAAAGATGCATATAATTTATTTGTAGTTAA
Organism: Architeuthis dux; assembly: GCA_006491835.1. Classification (NCBI taxonomy): domain Eukaryota; kingdom Metazoa; phylum Mollusca; class Cephalopoda; order Oegopsida; family Architeuthidae; genus Architeuthis; species Architeuthis dux. The sequence continues at coordinate 1,318,258 of VCCN01000825.1, read as the reverse complement.
TTTTGTTCTTTTATGAACACTAAAGTTCTTTTTTAACCAATCAACTGCCATTGTCAAAATGGCATTGCATATTGAAAACTTTTTGTATACATCATAGTCCATGCAATTTTTAAAAAAAAAATTGATTCACTTGAATTTATCTAAATGAAGTGTTTTCCCTTATTGATAATGATCTGTAATTTTTTCATGTGCTGTGATTATTGTAATGTTTTTGTTTTTTTTTATGTATTTTTTAATGTTGATGAGACAGTATTTTATAATGAGATGCCTATAGAGGCATTATATATGAATAAATAAATTCACTTTTGACCACCTAAAATTCACTTTTGTCTAAAAGTAGGAAAAGAAATTTCCTTTTCCTTTTTGGCTCCTGAAAATGGAAAAAAGTTTCCTTCACATTTGATTATTTAAAGGGGGAAAAAATCCCCTTCACTTTTGACCCTTTAAAGGAAAAGAAATGTTTCCCCTCACTTTTGACTCCATAACTTTCAAAAATGTTTGATCAGAATATGACATCAGGTAAAGAAATCACTATTGAAAAACAAGTTTGATCAGAATGTGAGGCCAAGTGAAGAAACTAGATTAAACAAAAAAAGTGATCAGAACAAATGTTCTCTTATGACATCAGCACATTCTCTTATGACATCACAGCAGCTGGTAAATAAATCACATTACCCTCTTCCTTTCTCTTTCTGTTCATGTTACGGACTGATAACTTGCGAATTATAATAAAGAAGATTGAAGTTTGTACCTAAAAATACAATTCACGTATGAATAGAAAAAGTAGATAATTCTATTAAACTAAATTGGACAAGATAAAATTGACTGCACTCAGGCCCGTCACCAGGGTACAGTGAGTAGGGGGGGGCGTGAGTAGAAGTGCTCGGTTTAAATAGCCAAAGAAGATATTAAAATGGTCAAAACTACACCAAAATGTTTAAGCAAACATTCTTTTTGGCCATTTTTTGGCGTGTTTTTGACCATTTTTGCTCTGCCAAAACAAAAAATGACTGAATGTATGAAGAAAGAAGGTGAAGCAGTTTCAAGTGCTGGAGATGTCGTAACAATGGTTTATGTTGTAAAAATTAGCACAAAGTTTATTCACATCACATTCACTGGGGGTGGGGTAGGGTGGCAAGTGATTTCCAGGAGGGGCGACAGGCCTGACTGCACTTCTGAAGTGTACATTTTCTCTAACTTTATTGGGTATTTTGAGAATTTTGAATTTTACTTTTTCACTTATATTCTTGAAACTGAATAGAGAATATCATTATTCGGTTTCTTTTCAATAAATTTAAAACATTTATTATTGGCTTTTAAAATATCAAACCTGTCAAATTTAAAGTCTTTAAAATAACACAATTCTTCTTGTTTCAAAAACTCACCATATATGCAGGCTTTAGCTATCAAATAATGTTTTCAAGTATTCAACTTTTAGAAATCTTTTACAAAAACATCCATTATATATTTAGGTAGGTAGAGGCCTAAAGATGCAATATTCAAAGAGTTGAAGAAACCAGTTTTATTTATTCTATTTTGTGAAATTATTTCAAATTCTTATTAATGCTGAGTGACTTATTTAATAACATATTTCAGCTTGTTATTGATTGTTAGATATTTTACTTAAAATAAGTTGAAAACAAACAATAGTGCATTAAGAGTATATGAAAGATACTTGGATTTTTGGAATGAGAAAAACAATAATGTATGTGTTATAAGTTTTATTTTAATTAAAATTAATGTATTCTACATTTTCCCCCACATCTATATTGTAAAGTGTCTGTACTCTTATAAGTCAAGAACTATACATCAGAGAAAAATCAAAGGCACATTCGAAAAGGCTCACATGCAAAACTACTTTCATTGCTAAAGAAATCAGTGAAAGTTACAATACACCAGTGTTTAGAAACAAGGTAAATACAATCGGCGGACAAAGTTCAGAACATGATGTTTTTTCTTTTAATTTCATGTGCTTTCAATGAGACCTTCAAACCTTTGTCAGTTTTGAGAAAGGAAATACATAAAAGTTGTATAAGGTGGGGTTCTATTTACAATGTAGCTATAATGCTAAACTGCACCCTTACTTTCCATTTGACATAGGTTGTATGTGAATTTCTCCTTCAGTGAGTGTACTGGCCCAATTTGATTGATCTGTATAAAATATTTGCTTTCCAGTGTAGTTAGATTTGAATTTTTTTTTCCTGGGTAACGTCAGGTACCCCAAATTATTTCATTGTGAAAATAAAAACCTTGAATGACGTTGGTTTTATAAAGATCAAAATGGTTGAGCTCACTTTCTTCATATTTTATTGCAATTCTTCATTTAGTTTCCTTTAATGAACTAAAATTATTTCTGAATTAGATTTTTTCTTTAAGCAAATGTATTTACCAGTTACCTTGTGTTCTTAAAACATCTCTTCTTATTTACAAATATTTTCCAATGCATATTTGTTGAAGCAAATATCTAAATGAAAAGTGTAAGACATTGAATATACTGTGCATTTTTTTCATAGCATATAGGTCTCACAAGCTATTGATAGTTCAGTATGTACCAGGTCTACTAAAACTTATATGGCTTCTTAATTTTATCTCTAAGTTAATGTGTCATTTCTTATGTGATCTCCAAAATAAATTAGGAATAAGTTACATGAAGGTAAAATAGTTCAGATTTTTATATGCCTAACTGCATCTGAAAATTATTCTAATTTTACTTTATTTGGAAAATAAAGTCTTACTCTGCTTGAGTAGGTTAATAGAATAATCCATGCTTTTAAAAAAAATGAAGTTAGTTTTTCATATCTTTTCTTAACTTTTAATAAATCTAGAATGTTCTACCTCTTTATAATTAATTATATTCTACAATATTTAAATCTACTAAACTTTGATTTGGTTCTGTTATACAATTTATTTCTATAACCAATCATTTGTAGCTTTTGGAAATTTCTTATCAGTTATTGTAGCAAGAGTGTTTAACATACTGTTCTTGTATGTTCAATCAGAAATTGTAATTATTATAAGGGCGTATTGAAGCCTAATCATTTTTCTGAATCATGAATCAACAGCTACTAGATATCTTTATTAGCAACCATTTGCAATTAAAAAAACACCCACACTCACACACAATTATTAGAAACTATCAACATAGGTTTCTTCAGTTTTTAAGTGATTTTGGCTGGCTGTGTATGTGTTACATGTGCAGGTCGCACTAATGGGGCTAGAGGGCTGAAAATTTCAACATTTACTCCTTTTTATGTCTAGAAAAAAATCCCTCAAATGAGGGGTGTTCAATTTATAATGTAAGTTTATGCTGAATTGGTCCTTAGTTTGTGTCTGGCTATGTTCATGCTTTTTTAAAACAGAATTGGCACATTTTAGTGACCTAACAAAAGGCTAGAGAAATAACTTATTCATCGTTCACCCCTATTTCCAATTTTTTAATTGATCACCCCCACCACGGCATACTGTCCAAAAAATATTGGTCATATGACATTCTATTGAGTGACTAACCAGACCTGTATCTTGTTTTTTCAGTATACATTGGTTTTAATGTTTAAAATTGGTGAATCCTAACATAGTATTAATAGCCATTATCTGGCATAGGTTGTTTGTGTTTGATAAAGTACCTCCAGGTGAGGATAAAATTAGTAAATGGTCAAACATTTATCTTGAACACTAGAAGATACTTCAAGAGATTTCTCCATACATTGTAAGAAGGCAGCTATGGTGCATTATGTTTTCTAAACAGTTGAAAATTTAACCCTTTAAGAAACAGAATGGGTCTTAGCCTGCAATAATATTAGAGGGCTATCATTGTACCAAAGAGACCAGAGTGAAATTTTATACAGATATATCATTTATTGATTATCAATATTAAAGTTTATGTATAGCTTTCTTGTGGGTCAATCTTGGAATTTAGCTCTCTATTTAAATTCATTTTATCAATATAATGAACATTTTACAGTTGCTACATGTGTGGGCCCAGCTCAGTTACAAATCAATGAACTGGCAACTACAGATCCTTTTATCTAATTCCTAATGGCAGATATTATCTAAAGCTTGTCAATGTAGCAGAACATGTGAAAATGTATAAATTAAAACTAGTGTACATTTATTTACCTGTATTTATATAAGTTTATATGCCTGAGTTAATGTTGATACAGTTTATTAGTTCATTATACGTCATTTTTCTTTGCTATTCTTTCTTGAGCTTTGCTTTCCCTTTAATATATTGTGTAGGCTTCTTTAAGTTTAGTGATCCTCCAAGTTTTCCAGTTTGTACTTACAGCCCCCTTTGTTCAGATTTATATACCTTTATAAATCAAAAGTATGATAATGTCTTAAGGGATATGATCATAATACATTGAAAGTCTTTGATCTCGCACATTTCCCTTTGTCAATTCTTGTTCTGTTCAACATTATTGTGAAATTTCGTTTTTTCAAAGGACACAATGATGCAAATATAATATTCGTATGATGAGTTCCAATAAAAAAGAACACTTTGAAGGATATTTCAAAATCCCTCAGCCATGTACTACTCAAGTTTATTTAGATGTTGATTTTTGTATTTTTTCCTGGTTGAGGTGGAAATTTGGTCAATGATGACCTGTAGATGTGGCGGACTGGCCCACCAGGATACTGGGAAATCTCCCGATGGGACCCATTAAGTTGGGTCATTCTTTGATGAAAGAATATTTATTGGTAGATATGTTTGCTTAGGAAAAGATTCATTTCGCAATTTTTTTAATGATATTATTCCTTTTCTTATGAAAAACTTGATACATTTTTTTAAATTGCTTGCTGCCAAGGTGATTTACGCTTTATAAAATACTTTTAATTTGTATAGTATCTATATTATGTAACATTAGTAAATAAAATATCGAAGAAATGTAGCATTTTATTTGTTCACTGAAATTTTAAGTATACATGTAAATTGCTATGTCCAATGTTACTTTTATTTGATTCCTTTGCGAAATTTTAGGAATAGATGGTCCCTTTTTTACACGTTTTCTTGGTAAAAAATTTAGGCCCAGTTTGCCATTTCTTCCAGAAGATGCTGAGAGTAATCTTTTGGTTAAATCATATAATGTTCTGTTTCTTTTACTATTTGTAATAAACTGTTTATGATTGAAAAGTTTCTTATTAAATGATACATTCTTAAAAATTAATAATAAAACCACATGTCAAAGTATTTATGCAATGCTAGACTAAATAATATCCCTGGGGAACATGGGAGAATGATACATCTTTTAAAATACTACATATATAATTGTAATTAATATTAATAATGTACTTCATTATTGTAATTATTTTAATGTTTAGAATGATGAGCAAAAACCACAGAACTTAATTTCAATATATTCTGATTAGAGATCTAATAAAAATGTTTAATTATCTGATTGCCGAAACAGTTTCAGCCTTTTCATTTGAAGAAATGTTAAAATGCAACCTAAAAATTTTGTAGTTTATGGAGAAGGTATTGTGAATGATCAAATGTGTCCAGTGGTTTGTAAAGTTTTGTGCTGGAGATTTCTTGCTGAACAATGCTCCACGATCAGGTAGACCAGTTGAGGTTGATAGCAATCAAAACATTACTTGAGAATAATCAACATTATATAACATAGGAAATAGTAGACATACTCAAAATATACAAATCAAGCACGGAATATCATTTGTACCAGCTTAGTTAGGTTAGTTGTTTTGATGTGTGAAAAAA
>VCCN01000825.1:1268186-1279360 GCA_006491835.1 Architeuthis dux | reverse complement strand
CTACTGTATGTGAGTAACCCATGTTGTCTGTGTTGAATCTTGAATTATTCTTATTTCTTCTTCCCCTTGCATTTGTTGTAAAAACCCTACCAACTTCTTCTAGCTAAAATGTATCTGAGACCCAAATACTGAGCTTTAAACCCATTTCCATGATTAACCACTAATTAGTCAGCTCTCAAAGCCTGTTTTTTTTCACAGTCACTAGTAATTGTGTAGCTGATTTAGATTCAGATCGGTAAATCCAGCAAACCTCTATCAAGTTTCTCTGGATAAAAGACAATCAAATCATAATTAGTTCTCAGATTAAAAAAAATATATATATAAACAAAGTATTTTTATAGCAGTTGATAGTATAAAATATACATTTTCTCCCCTCTCTTGTGAGAAAATATACATTTTCTCCCCTCTCTTGTGAGAAAATATTACAATTGGATTTCATCATGAATCTCTACTACAAGCATTTTCACTTTGAATGAAGTAATTCTTTCATTGTCAAATGCCACCAATCACTTGTATATACAGCAATACCTTGATTAGTGTGGGTTTGATGTAGTACAGTTAAGGTATTGCTGTACAAATTAATGTAACTAAGTATAAGCTGAAAAAAAACCCACATTAATTATAATAAGACTTTTAACTGTGGTTTTGAACAGTACAGCAAATTTTAGAAAGAATTAACCACACTAATCAAGGTATACCTGTACTGTATGCGAGTAACCCAGTGTCTCATACAATTTAATTGATCTGCACAGTCTCTTATATAATATTATATTTTATCCTTGATTTTAACTCTTGAAGTGTACTAAGTGATATCTAATGAACATCCTGGTGCAGTCACATGAATGAATGTCAATTTGTCTACCCAGAATCCCACATAATGTTCCTTCAAGTAGAAATGGGTCTGGGTTCTTATGGGTTTAAAGGACTATATTAAGTCAAATTTCTTTCTTAACTTAAACAGTGTCTTATTAAGTATTTACATTGTTAATCATTACTACAGAAAAACATAAGTGATTTCTAGTGATATAAAAACATAGAAGGAAAAGAAAAAAATTGCAAAAAATACTTTAAATACAAGCCTGTTTAGTCACACAATAAAAAAAACCCTCAAGTGTCATCCTTTGGCAGCATACTATGTTGGGGGTGATCAATTAAAAAAATTGGAAAAAGGGGTGATCAATGAGTAAGTTACTTCTCTCGACTTCTGTTGGGCAGTGATCACTAAAAAAGTTTGAATTTCCAAAAAGCAAGTGGTTACAAACTAAGGGACCAATTTAGCATCAACTTACATTGCTAATTGAATACCCACTAAAAACCTATTTGGTAATTTTGAAAAAACAAAAATGTTTTTTCTAGAGATAATAAGGAGTAAATGTTGAAATTTTCAGCCCACTAGCTCCATCGGTGTGGCCTGTACGCATGTTACATACATAGCCAGCCTGAAAAACTGAAGAAACCTATTTTGACAGTTTTAGTTGACAGTTTCTAATAGTAATTAGCATGTGAAAATGTTACCATAGCAGATTTATGTAAAATCCAAGAAAAAGTAAGCATTATATATATTAAGCAATGTATGAGTTTGGGTTCATTATACATAAACATTTAATGCATATGCATAGTTACACAAACTGGATACTCTATATTAAAATCTCCTCAAACATTAAACATTATGTGAGTTGTCTTGTTTGGGGTGTAAGTTTTCAAAAGACCTTGTCAAATATTAATGATAAATTACCAACTTAAACCAAGTGGAAAATCATAAAGTTAAAGAATAAACCATAAACTAACAATTTAGTCCTCTTTAATTGTGTACAAGAAAAATGATTAGAATTCTTTTTTAATGTACTAGTTGTCTATTGGTTAAGTGCTCAGGTCCAATTAACGTGAATTTAAATGTCTTGAAAGAGAGTCGTTAAAAGCATCATATACTTGTTTCATTTCATAAATCTTTACATACATCAAATGAAGTGCCTTCTCGCAATAATTCTATTCTATAAGATAATACCTATTGCATTAAAGACTGTTGGTACAAGAACAATGCTTATTTACAATGCAGTGGAAAGCATTCCATTGATAGTCCTTATTGGAAACCTCAAATATATAGCTTTGTACCAGACTTAGCTTAGTATACATTGCTCAAAACTACAAGCCTGGCTGCTGCAGCGTCAAACTCCACTCCTATTTCTATTCCGACTGAAAATGATTACTGCAACTTTTTTATTGTAGGTATATAAGACTTGCCAGTTTTGCTCAGTTGGTAAGAGAGCAGCTTTCAAATCACTCTAGTGAAATGTTAATTTTATATATCTGTTTGGTTTAACGTGACGGGATAGACAAATAGCGAAGCATTTAATCCCCTTAAATTTGGTGAGGATTGTTGTTCTTGTTACAGGGGGAAAACAAAGTCAACATCAACTTGGACTGGAGTTTGACAATAAGGATTCTTGTGCCTGGAGAATAGTCTTGTCTGGCCCATTGGAATGCAGACCACAAAGTGTATAGTTCAATTGTTAGTAAAAAACATGTCTGGTTAGTCACTCAATAGAAACCATCATGTGACAAACGTTTTATGGCAGCAGGGGGGGGTGGGGTGATCAATGAATAAGTTACTTCTCTCACCTTTTGGTGGATACTAAAAGTCTGAATTTTAAAAAAAACCCAAAAAACAACCGTTAATGCAGCTGGGACCAATTTAGCATGAACTTACATGTAAACCTATTTTGAGGAGGAATTTGGTAAAAAAAAACAAAAAAGAAAATGTTGAAATTTTTAGACCTCTAGCTCTATTGGTGTGGCTTGTACACATGGTATATGCATACATAGCCAGCCAGACTAGCTTAAAAACTGAACAAACCTATGTTGACAGTTTTGGTTGACGGTTTCTAATAGAATCTGTGTTCAAATGCACAGCGGAAATTTATTAAGTGCTAAGTAAGTCACAGTTGATGAATATATCATTCTTAGATAATACAAAGTTTTTTTTAATGGCTCCAAATATCATTAAAACAACTTTATTTTTATCACTTAAAATCATCCTGGGATATTTTGTAGAGTATATAATCTTGTGAATGTCTGTAATTGGTCACAGCTTCATTAAATAAACACTAATTGTGTCTTCAATCTGAAATTGGAGAATGAAAGTAGATATAAATCAATAAATGACACGTGACTGCATTGTATTGTTTTGATAATTCATTCTACAAATAGTTGTTTCAAGCTTGTTTTCAAAACTTTCTTCATGGATACGTACTGTATTTGCTGCCGGCCTATAAAATGCATGGTTTACAAGAGTAATTGGTGGGACTAGTGCTTAATGCAACTCATCCATAAGCTGTCAATTTCAAACATCGGTAGATGGTCCCCTCACTGTAATACCAGCGAATTGTAATATTTGCATTTTTTATTATCATTATTTAAATGTGTGTGTTATCAAATACAATAAATGTCTTTATTTAACTGAAATAACTTTTTTCATATCTAACTAAGATCTTGCATTAATTTCTTTAACACTAGAAAAAACTGTTTTTGTGGTGCTTCTGTTCCTGAAAATCGTCAAGTGGCTGATTTCAACTGTGACAGTATTTGTACTGGAAATAAGTCACAATTTTGTGGTGGCCCAGGGTCACATTCTGAAATATTTCTTCAAGTTTATGGTAAGAGTTCAGTTGTTTCTATATTAATAATTAAATAAATCTTTTTTCAATCAAATTTAAATTGTTGAATGTTTATGATTTTAGTATTTTTAAATAAGTTAAACTCTGGTCGGTACGTTATTAAAGCTTTCTTTGAACTTCTTAGTGATGGATTTATCCCCTGTTTCACTGTGCCTGCAACGGGTGGCACCAGGTTTGATACTAACAATTCAGTCATAACATAGAAAACAGAAACAAAAGAAATAAGTATTCGCCACATGAAAGCCAAAAAAAGCTAAACATGCTTAAATATGGTTCTGATACTTATGTTGTAAAGTGTATCAATTATGTGGATTACAGATTATCGAGCACTCTGTCCTCCGTCTGACGCCAGCTGGATGTTAATTTGTCCATCTTTTGAGGGTTCGACTAAAAAAACTTGTGCAAAAATAATTGCGGTTTCTCACCATCAACTTTAAAGCAGTATATCTCAGCTTAGAATAAAAGTTATTAATTGAAATAAGAACCTTCAGAATCTACACATTTTTGCCAACTTGAAACAAGTCCATTTATTCCAGTAGCATTGAATTCCTTGAAGGCGTTTTGAGTTGTTGAAGACCCTGTCGGAAGTGGTCGAAATGCATGAAAAAGTTGTAGTTGGTCGGAGAGAGGTCTTGTGAGTAAGCTGGGTGAGGTAGAGTTTCATAGCCTAGTTCGTTCAATTTCACTTGGTGGTCATAATCTTCTTTTGATGCAGGTTTGGTTTGGGGAAGTGTTTTGGTGCTTCACTTCTATCCACTGCGGAATGCCATTGATTGTTTTACAGAATACATTTTGCATCACAATACGATCATGAAATGGATTGTTTTTGTTGCGCAAATGAAGTGCTGAGCAGACTTTCTTTTTATTTTTGTTCAGCTCATGCAGCCCCCATTTGTCAAGCTTTTTTGCATTTCAAATTTGGTGCAAATGTTGAACAACTGTTGAATGGTCAATGTTTAGTTCGTCTGCAACCTCTCGAGTTGTTTTGCGTGTGTCCGCCTCAATAATGGCACTCAATTAGATGTTGTCAACCACAGAAAGACATCACAGTGCCCCCTCCCCCCAAGAGCCGAGAGGATTTGGAACTTCCCATGCGATAATTCCTGGATCCACCCCTGCTTCTATCCCCCTCTTTGTCATCTTTTAACACAATATTATGATTAATCATCACTTTACTATATGATAGAATTTACCAGATCAGGATTGAATATACTTATCAAAATATCATAGAGAAAAAACATAAATATAAGGCTGTTAGTCTTGATATATTTTGCCAATAGCATCTCATAATCTGTTCTTTCTCTTAATGTTCAATTAGATGAACGAAAGTACAAATGAATACAGAATCATTAGCAAATTAGTCTCTTAGCCAAAGCAACTTTTATTAGTGACTCAAAAGAAATGTCACTTGTTTAGAAATTGTTAGTAATATACAAATATGAATCATTGAGCATTTATGTATTTAAAAATGCTTGGACAGCAACCCTGGAGAATAAACAGCTTTTTGTTTGTGCACTGTTTCCTTCATTGAGTTAGTTATCAACCATCTTACAATGATGTTACTTTATTTCTAATACAAAACTGGAGTCCAACAGTAGGTTATGAAAAAAAAGCCCTTTTCCTTGAATGAATTTTGATAAAAGATAGGCAAATTACGACTTCTATGAAAATTATTTAGATGATTAGCAGTAAATATGAATCATTTTTTTGCAACATTTACAGGCTTTCTTTATTTGAAAAATATTGCCATTAAATCTTAAACCTAAGTAAATAAATCATCAAACTAGATAAAATATGAAAAATCTGCTAAAGCATTATGTAACCACAAAGACATTGCATAGCAACAGTAAAAGAGTATGCATAATTTTTAATTTTTTTCTCCTTCAAGATTCAGTCAAGCAAATCAAAAAGTTTAATTTACAGTGTGAAAAAGCAGTCCTCTTTTATGTACTCTATAACAGGTGGCTGACAAATAAACCATTAGAAGAAATAGCCTGTTGAATATTTGTAAAAGTGTTCAAAATGCTTAAGCAAGCATGAATAATAAACATGATGTGTAGTTCTTAATGTTTCATATTTTCTTTTGATATTTGACAAGTTTGCTGCCATTTTGTGTGATGTATTTGCTTATTAAGCATTGTACAAAAATAAGTACAAATCTACACAGGCAGGTTCATGATTGTATTGCACCTGGTACAAGGAACAAATTAAAGCAGCACGTTAGGAGGAGGAGGAGAATCATTTTGTATTTGTTTTATTTTCAAATGTGATCTACAAAACAATTTAGGAGACTTTGCATTTATGTTTTTCTATTTTCTGGATTTTATTTTCCTTGAAATTTGATAGTTTATTTTTGTGATTTATTCTGAAAGTGCTTTGAATTGTCTAGAATTACTTTAGCTATGGAAGATTTACATGTACTTAGTTACCCCTTGTTTTTGTTTTTTTAATGCATTCTCGCTGATTTTCTTAAGGACAGTTATTCTAAGTGAGATTTAAGCTGATAATTGAAAAAAATCATTTAAGATGCATAAAGATTGTAGGTTAGCCTGATGTAAATGATATGAAGCCTTGCTTTATCCTATTAGGATGTCACTTATAAAGATTCCCCAGAAGTACATCTTTTCAGATAAGCTTCTGGGTACAAAAAATAAATATAAAAATCTGATGAATATGTTGAGATGACCTCAGTAGTTTATATGGTCCACAAAGTTTGGCCTAGATTTTGTTCAATTTTTGGCAGTTCAGTGGTGGCCAAACTAGAACCATGTGTACCACAATTGCAAAATAGTCTACAGCCATCCTACTGTTCTTGACAGACTAACTTATTTGAGAATCATATTCATTCATGCTTATTTTTTATCAAAGAAAATTCATTGACATTGTGCTTTCTACTATTGTATTTTCCATTTTTATGGTTTTTACCTACTGTCACTTGTGTAACCTAAAATCATATGTTTAAATACTAAAGTAAATAACCCTGAAACACAGATATAACTAAAAACCTAAAGTCTAAATTATGGAAATAAATTAGTTGATGTAATTATTCTACTCTTTATTATGCATATTAGAGTTGAATTTTCTTTAAAATCTGAAAGAAATTATTTCTTTACAAGTGTTATCATGGAATAAAATAACATGAATTACTGTATTTACTCGTGTATAATGCGAGAATATAAAAAATCAGGGTCAAAATTGGGGGTTTAGCATCATACTCGAGTGTAAAATAAACGATAGCATATATTACTGATTTTTAGCTACAAAAAGTGGGGATCCCATCTTTTGGGACCTGTCGAGACAATTTTTGTCTTTCAAACTTTTGAAAAACTTGAAAACTGCTTCTGTTTATATTTATTATTCTGTTTATTATTTTTCATTTTGACAAAAATCAATGTCAATTAAGCTGGAGCATTTAACCCTTTTAGCACTATCGCTTTTTTGACTATATAGCAAAAAACTGTTTTTTACATTTTTTAAATTTTAATTTATTTATTTAATTACATTCTTAGGCTGATATATCGCCTGTTTTTAACTCTTAAAACAAAGCGATTAGAAGCAAAATGGCTGTTTGTTCAAATACTTATGACAAGTATTGTATAGGGGAAACCAGGGCATAGTGTATCAGAAAAGTTTAAGTGTAGTTAGAAACTAATTCTATTAACATATTTGGATAAAAAAAAGAAAGATCACCTCTGTTGGCTGTGAAATAGGTTATATAAAGATAAGAAAGTAATATCTCTCTAAGTTAGCTGCTGGCAGTGAAGCCAACTACACATTTTATGAAAGTATTGTTGTCTAGGTTGCAAAAAGGGATCATAACATGATCTTGAACATTCATTGGCAAAAGTTAGGCCCTCTAAAGGAACTAGAAAGCACTCAGAGAGCGCGTACCTCTGCCAACGCCATTGTCTTGGGAAGTAATGGTGGCTGGATCCACCCAAAATTTAATCACATCTTCCATGGCCCATTGCCCACCCTTCCACACAATTTCATTGAAATCCATTGAGAACATTCGGAGATAAAATGCGGAAAGACATGAAATTTTGCGAAATTTTGTGATGTGCTACAAAAGTAATTATGAAATATGTTTCCTTGTAAAATTAGAGTTTTTAAGATTAAGTACACATTTGAATGAATTTTTATTAAAAATCTTATATTCAGGATGATATTTTATCTATTTAATATCAATGAAATAGGTTGACTTTAGGCAGGGTAAAATTATTTCTTTCAATTAATACTGCAAAACGATTTTACTTTTTTTTTACAGAAATTAAAGACTCTGAACCATTCATATCTACAGAAGGTAATGTCTCTTAAGAGGTGTTTTAATTTTACACCTTTGACTGTGAAGTTTATATTTAAGATTCAAATATATTTTATGTATCATAATGAAAAATATTAACATACAAGTTCACTATTATTTAAATTTGATTACTACTTTTTTACCTTCATCTTAAATTTTATTAGTTGCTTTTTATTACAACTTTTGCTCCGACCGATTACCCTCCGGCAGTGAGCAAATAGTGTTGATTTGAAAATAAAGAATAAGCCTCGGGTGAGACTTGAACCCACATCCCCTAGCCAGGGGAAGCACTGTTTAGCCTGGTCTGCTTTACTAATTACGCTACCGAGCCTATCTGGGAGCAGCAGCTTGAAATAACACTGTTAAACCTACTCTTCTTTCCGATCGTTTGTTTACTTTTCTGGTAGTTACAGTATTTAATATATTTCTCCTTTTTTTATTTTTTGTTAGATGAAGTATTATGAATCATTATTTATATTTTTATGACTACTTTTGTAAAAAAGTAGTCATCTTAAATTTTATTAGTTGCTTTTTATCGCAACTTTTGCTCGAACCGATTATCCTCTGGCAGTGAGCAAATAGCTTTCGGCCCTTAGTTCCCCTGCTTATCTGACAGAATTTTCAGGGGATTACTATCAAAAACCCCTATGCATTTCTGACTAGCTTTTTATTCAGCATATAAAATGCTGTTGCAATTAGAAAAAGATATTTAAAACACAACAGAATATTCAAATAGTTCTTTGGATGATTGAACTCCTTCTTTTTGTTTGTGTAGTTAACACGATGTTTCTGGCGATCCATTCTTCAGCCTTCTTCAGGTGTAAAATCTGAATGTGATGCTCCTTTGAAATTAAAAAAACTTCTGTTTACCCTATCACATTCGGATTTTACATCTGAAGAAGGCCGAAGAATGGATCGACGAAATGTGTTAACAACAAGGAGTTCAATCATCTGAAGAACTATTTGAATGTTAATGACCCTTCTCAAAACTATAGGAAAAAAAGGAATATATTTTTAAATAATTCGTTCATATTTGTGCAGTGATTTATTTGGTAATCTTTTGCGATAGGGTCTGATTATTACATTTTTTGCTATTATATATACAAATATACATTAATAATTTATGGTAATATTTATCTATTACTGGGAGCTCATTAAGTGCTAATTAGCATTTGTATGTGATTTTATCTCTTTAATTACTTTTTCATAATAAAATGGACTAAAACAATATTCTACCAAACTCTGGAGAAACATTTACTTTAGATTCAAACATATTTCTTAGGTAGAATTGACATACAACTTTTTAAAACATTTCTGAAGGCTAAGTTAAAAAGGTCTAGTCATAAACTTTGAACAATAATAGTTTTCAGTATTTTTTCTGTATTGATTTCTAAGGTTATTTTCATATTTATTCTGACTTGGTTGAAATTATCTTAAGTAATGTTATCTTGATTCTTCTGAAGATATGAACATTGGGAGCTTAAAAATATTCTGTTACTAAATATTGAGTTTTTTAAAAATACTTTCATGTTATAATTTTTAACCAATAGGGACCCATTGTGACACCAGTGTCATGTACAATTTAATTGATCTGCACAGTCTCTTATATGATATTATATTTTATCCTTGATTTTAACTCGTGAAGTGTACTAAGTGACATCTACTGAACATCTTGGTGCAGTCACGTGAATGTGTGTCAGTTTGCCTACCCAGAATCCCACATAATGTTCCTTCAAGTAGAAATGGGTCTGGGTTCTTTTTAAAGAAATGATTCATGAAATGTTTTAGAAGGGAAAAAACAGCAAATATCAGAGACATTATCAACTGAGTAGCATGAACTTGAGGTAGTTAATTGTAGTTAACAATTTATCTTGAAATTGAAATTCTTATTTATTTAGATCCTTCAAAACAAAATGATTATAACGGTGGAAGATTTTTCAGGTTATAGCTTGGTTATCTCAATATAGGCATTATGTAAGCAGTGGGAGTTAAGAAAGACAGTGAGAAATGCTCAAAGATACTGCTATACATTTTTTATTTTATTAGATGAAGTATTATAAATCATTATTATTTTTAAATTGTTATGACTACTTTTTACCTTAGTTTAATAAAAGCAAAATAAAAACATTGCCAGTGCATTACTAGTAATTAAAGAGATAAACATTAAGATCAATGAGTAACTTGATGCAGGTCACAATCTCAGTGATATATGGATATGCACCGACTCAAATAGCCTCAGTAGAGAGTAGAATGAAATATCAAATGGCACATTTATTTTGTAATTATTTTATCTAATCATAGCCTGCTAAGTTTCAGTGAGTACAGTCCATTTGACTTTCAATAATGTTATTTAGCAGCTGATGTGTTCAAACCTTAATAAAAGGATGAAATATTATCTTAACTTAATCTGGATCATGTTCCCATCAAGCACCCTAAATCTTTGCAAATCGAAAAGGATGGATTTTTCCTTGACACAGGTACGTCATTGAAACGTCAGCAGTGTTACCAAGATAAACAAAGTCTGCGTGTTGATATTGAAGAAAATACTAGCCTGAACTGGTGTCGCTAGTCTGTCTCTGAAATGTTCGAAGTTACTTACATTCGATAAAAAATAAGTTGTTTATAGGTTTGTTTGTTTTTTTAAACTAACAACTTATTTTTTATCGAATGTAAGTAACTTTGAACATTTCAGAGACAGACTAGCGATACCAGTTCAAAGATTTAGGGTGCTTGATGGGAACATGATCCCTTAATCTTAGTGACTTGAAATATGAAAGGGAAGAAATCACCCCAAAATCAAATATAATGATGGAACCAATTTCTTTTTTAGCCACAATATGTAAGTTCAAATCTTACTTGAGACTATTTTTCTGTCTATATATTTTCTACTTTTATGATTTTGCTTTAGTAGAATAATTTCCATGATATATGTTTCACTATTAGCACTTAATTAATTTTAATATGTGCTAGTGTTTCTTATTTTGTCTTTGTTTTTCAAGTTAGTTATATCTGAAAATAAAGTCATGTTGTATGTATGTCAACTCAAATCTAATGATTTCTCTTTTGCTTTTTATAAAAATGTTATTACATGTTTATAATGAAAATTTGCAAAGTGGTACAAAAGTAGTATTACATCACTACAATAATTACTGTATATGCCAGACTATATATAAGATGAATTGTTCAAAAGAGTATTT
>VCCN01000825.1:1235931-1252928 GCA_006491835.1 Architeuthis dux | reverse complement strand
TAAAAACTGAAGAAACCTATGTTGACAGTTCTGGTGGCAGTTCTGGTTGACAGTTTCTAAAATCATTTTCACTAAATGTGAATATATGAAGCAGCTATATGTGCACAGTGGTGGAGCCAGGTCAAAAATTTTGGGGGGGTCCAGGCAGTTTTGCCAACACAAAAAATTGTTTTCATGCTATATCAAACTTGAAAAAGCGCCAAAATGCATTAAAAACATTATTAGCCATTTTATGAGCATTTAAATGGCTATAAATTGCTATATTAGTCTAAAGAAAATAGCCAAAAATAGCTAAACAATGGAGCTAAAATGTATAAAGTTTTGTCAAAATGTCTGGTGAGGTGTCACGATTTAAAATTTGTGTATACGGGTAACTCAACGCCAGGATGAACATAGGATATGTGGTGATGACCTCTGGTGACCCATAAAGGTCAGCTTAGGGTCAGGTCAATTTTGGCATTTTCAAACCGAGAGATGGCTGCACCCTATGGGCTGCAAATTGGTCTACATGGGTAACTTGACCCTGTGATGAACATAGAATAAGTGGCACTGACCTGTGGTGACCAATTTTGGCGTTTTCGACCCACCTGAAGGGTTGCAATTCCTACTTTAAGAAACTCTGTTACAATGTAATACATGACCTTTCAGTGATTGATTACTTTTTTTCTGGGGCAACACCGGGTACCCCAGCTAGTCCTTGATGTTTTTATCAAAAAAAGTTTTTTAAATGCTGTCAGCAAAACTTTTATTCAATTACCATTGGTTAGCAATTAAAACATTATTACTTCTTATTACAAGTAAATATATTGTTTTTGTATTTAAGTACAGAGTTTTCATATTCTAACAGTGACTTTTTAAAAAGCTTATTCTTTCCTTTCTTTATAGCTCAAATCTTTAACCATTGCTTCTATCAACCATCGTTTCCACTTGCTGTCTCACTAAATTCTATGCCAGCATCATTATATTTGTTGTGTCGTGTCGCACCAGGTGTTTCTCATATCTACCTCTGACACCCACACTATGCTTTTCTTTATTCTATTTAATTGTTTCTACTTCTATTTTCCCTTAGCCCAGCTCCAATTGAATATTCTGTTCATGACATAAACAGTAATTCTTTTCTAAATGATTATTTCAGGCTTCCTTAAAAAAATGCAGCAAGTCTGTTACAATGTGGTCCAGTGTGTGGCTGACCCCACTATAAATACAGATACATAATGTCAAGGGCTCATATACCAACCTTGATCTGCTTTTGTTGAACTGCTTCTTTTATCACAACAGTAAATTGTATGGCGGGGGAATACTTTTTTTGTCATATAGCAAGGCAAAGGCAGGCTGGGTTGCAATATTCACTTAAGTTTTCAATGAACTGCTTGATGACATGGAAATGGTCTATTGTTGATATCCCACTCCTAAAGCCAGCCTGAACATTGAAAATCCTTTACTTGAACACTTGATTGTTTCTCTGTTTAATGTCCTGCTATGCCTGCTGGCATGGATTCTGCTCAAAAGTTTATCAATTTTGGTTAGAGGAGATTTTTACAATTCTGAAGGTGTCTCTGCTCACCTGTCAGTACTTGAGAGAATGCTGTTTCCAGAAGCATTTACTACTGTGACAATACAATGTGATACTGTATGATACTGATACTGTACGCTAAGAATTATATTCACACTCTTAGAATGTTTGTCCAAGTTTACCTGCATTGATATTTACATTATTTTATATTTTAGAAATACTATATAATCCCATATTTAAACAAGTGATAAATTTGAAATATTACTTATAGTAATTAACCCCTGTGAAGAAATTTATGGATATTGAATTGAGGCTGTAATACGTTTGATAAAAAATATCTACTCTGTATGAATCTAGGACAAATTGGTCGCAGACAATTCGTCCTGGACAGGTCGGCCACAGATAACTTGGCCGCCAATATTTCAAATCCGGACAATTCGGCCACGTTTCATTTTTAAAGGCAAAAATGACTATCTAGACCAGATTTAAAATGAAATAGAATCAAAATATATAAATCTAATGGAATTTACAATAATAATAATTTAATTCATGTTTGTTGTTTAGTGTTTTATATATCTTTTTAAAACTTTTTATAGCTAGTTTTCATTTATTTTCTCAAGTAATGTTATTTAAGCTTTTTTTTATTTAATTAAAATGTTTTAAGTTACGATATGATAAAAAAATAGAAAAGCATTTTTTAAATAAGTGTGGTACAACTGACTTTTTGACAACAATAACAAGTAAACCATGTGACAAATTTTCTACAAAATCAACCACGGATACACAAAATAAATGCAAGAGAGCTTTTTTGAATTAAAATGTTTTACAATTTGTCTGGTTACCACCCTGTACATTTTTAGTAGTTTCTCCACATTTTCTTACTTTAAGACTTAATACTTCCCTACTTTAAAGCTGTTAATAGTGTAAATAAATGTTTACATCTTACCAATCTTGAAGTTTTATTAAAAAGTGACTGAACTCGTTTCAATTTCAAGGAATTTCAAATGGTGGGTAGGAGATATTTTATCAGCAAAATTGTTACCTTCAAGTGGAAGAGTCCAATGTTATGAACAGAGAAGCAAACAGAAAAAGTCACTGTTCATTATATGGATAGATCTTATTGAATATGAACAACATATCATTTCAAAAGGATAAAATTAGAATGCAGCTATAAATTTTAAAAAACAGATTTTAAGATATTGCAAGTAATTTTTCTATATTTATCATTTGTGATAGATTGTGAATAAGATAGAACACATTTTAATAAAGGAGATATATTTCATCTTATAAGCAAGAAACATTAAAATAATGTTCTTTGTTTGCTTAGAATTTATATTTTAAATTATATATCATATTACTAATAACCAGATGACTCATTTCTGAATACATTAAAGACAAAATGTTGCCCTATAATTCTATAGAATTCTATTCATCATGCTAGCCATTCCACTGCTTGCAATTTATTGCAATGAAATCAATACAAAATGTCAATGCTTCAGATATTTTCAATTAAATGATGACAGATTCATTTAGATTAAAAGGTATTTTCTGTTTGGATTTTTCAAGATCAGAAAAGCTTTAATGGCTTAGTTTGTAACATGATTTATAGTGTAGATTGTTCTCTCTAGTTGATTTCATATTTAGGTTAGAATTTTCAAATTTTCTCATAAATATCTCAATTAACATACAATGAAATGTCATTTTTAGGATTGCAAAGATGTGATGTGGTAGAACTATGGTATATAAACAGTTTGTTTATCCAAGAGCAAAATAGTTTTTATTTCAGATAAGCACAAAAATATTTTCATTAATACTGAAAACAAACGTAAAATGTCTTTTCAAAATATCATTTGAAGTTTCATTATAGAGCCCAATAGATTAAAAAACATCACTTTTAGCAGGAAAAAAATTGAGGATCAATTGTCTACAAAATGAGCAGGAATAGATTTTTATCATTTTGAAAGTAAGACGCAATATGTGCAATAATTATTGTCATGATCTGTTTTTGTCATCGTAGCAATTGTCTTTAAATGTAAAGGTAGTATTAAAAATTCCTGCTTTGACAAAATAAAAATACTAACCACAATGAAGAAGTACAAAATATCTTAATAGTAATAAACTAGTAATAATAATGCTTGAACATTTTTAAGAATTGATGCAGAAGTGATGACTCATGATATGAAATGATTTATTTTTAATTAAGTTGTCCAGAGAAAATATTTATTTCAGATTCAGAGGTAGAAGTGAAAGGCTGAAAAAAATTTCCCAAGAATTCTGGATATAGTTACAAACAAAATAAACATACAGAAATATGGCAAACTTTTGTTCTGTGTATTTCTTGCTGTCCTTGTGCAGGAACTAAGTATTAAGCCTGAAAGACGATACTGTTCTGTTGCTGCTTATGACAAGATGGATTAACCAGTCATTTGTCACTAAACAAGAAATTGCCCAAACAACTCATTTTTTTCATCATCTCTTTCCATTATGCAGTGACAATTGATATGAGACCAACTTGCTATTTAGTAAGTAAGGAAAATTGTTTTTACATCTAGATTCTATATTTGCACAAGTCTTAGGGAAAATATGTTAAACCACAAAAAGATTTTCTGCTTTTTATCCAAATTCCTGATTTGCAATTTTTTGAAAAACAAAAAAAAACATTAAAGTTATTATATTCATATAAATATGTATATATATATATATATGAAAAAAGTTTTGTATTTATATTTGTGTATATACAAATTGTATTTATACATTTGTACTCACAAATTTTAATAAGATATGCATTTAATTAGTAAAAGAACTGAAAAAAAATCAAATATTTAATTTTACCCAATTACAAGAATTGACTACAAATATTTGACTGAACACCAATAAATGAGATTTGCATTTACAATTTTTTATAAAATTACTAAAATTGTCTTTTAAATTAGTCTTTTAATTAGGTGTAGTAAATTACATTTGATATATCATATAATATGATACTTCCCTTGTACAATTTTACATCATAGAAAAGTGTGCATTGAAAATAATGGGAATTATGGGGGAAGTATTATTATTTGCAGACCAATAAGCATTTATGCAAATATGATTTTAACATATACTGGATTCCCTTGCTGTCGCTGTGAAAGTAGAGTGTTCCCATAAAAACCTTTCCAAAATGGTGTAAAGCGAAGAAGTAATTACCATTAATTTGTGTTAGAAGAATTTTTGAGTGTTCTCAGACCAAAAAAATGATGATGGTATAATGGCTTGTTGCAAAACAAACACTGAGCGCTATTTTCGCATAATGGCATAAATCAAACCTTTGCAAAGCAGATACCTGTATACGTTGAAAGAAAGTCAAGAACAGTTATCATTTTCATATTTACTCATAATTAGAGTTGTAAATTCAAGATGAGGAATAAGTTAATTGCTGGTTCTGAAACTAAATAAACAATTGGAATCCATGTATTGTTTTCAGTCTACAACAGTTTGAGTAACTTATGAGATTTACAAAATAATCTCAGAAAGATTGTTAATGTAAAACTTCCAGAAGACAACCCTTATGATTCAGTATATGAACCTACAAATCCTCTTAAATCTGCACTTAAGATAGGATTTAAAAGTTGCTGTTATACTCGTTTGGAAAAAGGATTTTCAAATAAGTTTTTTGAGCAATCTTTATTGGATGAAATATTGTAACACATTATTTATATTAATTTTGACTAGTTTTTACCTTCATCTTAATTTTTAGTTGTTTTTATACAACTTTCAATTTGGGCCATCATTTCTATGGCAACAGATAACATCATGATCAGAAATAATGAGTAAGCCTCCGGTGAGAATCAAACTCACACCTTCATTGCCAGAAGGAGTCCAGTTTATGCCTAAATTATTTTTACATAAATATTTTTTACTAGTGACAATCAGCTTTAACCATGATATACAAACATTTAATTTTGAAAGTAAATATTTAAATATTTAAGATGTTGAAACAAGTTTTACTCCTACCTGAGTCTGTTTAGCATATATGCCAGACTTATATACTCTATAAGACAGACAT
The DNA here is from genome assembly GCA_006491835.1 of Architeuthis dux. Taxonomy (NCBI): domain Eukaryota; kingdom Metazoa; phylum Mollusca; class Cephalopoda; order Oegopsida; family Architeuthidae; genus Architeuthis; species Architeuthis dux. Next base: position 1,247,370 of record VCCN01000825.1, on the reverse strand, counting down.
TTTGATGTTGACATATGCTATAAGACAGAATTTGAATTTTTGTTAAAACTATGCAAATATTTAACTGCATCCAATGTGCTGGTACTATGACTAGGCGGCCATCTACCAAAGCTCAATATGGACTGTTATGAGGCTTGGATGAGTTGCAGTGAGAAGTAGTCCTCCAAATATTCTTGTAAACTATTCGTCTTATAGTCTGGCATATATGGTAATTGATAAAGTTACTCTATTATAAGAGCATTGGCTTTTTAGTACAATTGCTATTGTTTGTATGAAAATTATGCTGCCATGTTCATGGAGTAGTAAGTACTTTAAATAGATATTTGTTATACTGATAACATTTATTGGATTAAATTTTGATAATTTCTTGTTTTTTAGAAGAGACAAATTTTTTGAAAGTTTATAAAATAAACAATAATTAATATACTCTTTTAATTATTAGCATCTTTTTTTTTTTTAAAGAGAAATGAATGATTTTATTTCAACAATTTCATCAATCTAGTATTAGAAAGTAAACAAAAATATATTTGTATAAACAGTGAATTTTGTGAATATTAAGAGATCTCGGCAGATTGTTTATAATCTGCTGGGATTTTTCAATAATATGCACAAAACTCATCATTTATACAGATATCTTTGCTTGAATTTCTAATTCTAGATTGATGAAATTGTTGAAAAATGTAAATAACAAACTAATATAATCCAATAGAATATTGCATTAGTTGTGTGTATTATCAAAAAAAATAAAGAAACAGCCAATAAACATTTTTAAAGGGTTGTCTGAATAAAAGATTATGAGAATGGAGGAATGTCACCTAATCAATATTTACTTCATACAATATTTTGATGTTGACATTTCTACTGCACAGTCTTATTCACAATCTTTTTGTGTTTTTCTAACTTGAAGCATTTTTGATAGTCATAAGCTCTTTACTGATTATATATTTATTTGGCCTCAAGATAATCTCATATGGTTTTCATGTTACTCAAAGAAAGATTGTCATCATTATTCATATCCATAAACCTTTTTGAAATATTTTTTCTAATCCAACCAATGATGCTTAATAGGAACATCTTTCTATATTTCTTTTTTTATTCTGATGATTCATAGCAAGTATTTTGAATGACACTGATTTCTATTTAGTATAAAATGATTGTTGTTTTTTTTTAATCTGTGAATTGGAATTTCAACTTTCAAAATATATCAATATCAGGCTTTAAGCCCTGCCATCCCCAAAAGAATATTATTATCAATTTCAATTTTGTTTGAAAATGCATTTAATCAGAATGTCAGTAAGGCAAAGAATGTAAAGGAAGAATCATGTTTTGTTTTGTTTTTTTTTTGTATTTTCTTTTTAGAGAACTTATATTCCTTCAAATATTATTGAATGGTAAAAACAGCAAAAGTAATATTTTGGGCAGATTAAAATCACTAATTTATGATGGAATCTCATCTCAGAATTAAATCTAGCTTTTTTATTTTGTGTATACAATAAACTTCATGTTATTGCACATATTTGTATCAGCTGGAAACTGAAGTTTCTTTATTTCAACTTTTCATTAACTAATTTGTAGAATTTAGTTCAAGGAATTGATGATGGAGCAAATTTTGGAAAATATTGAAAAATTAAAATCTTTTACAACTAGAAAGCATATCTTAATGCTGATTTAAAAAAAAAAATTAAAATATTTTTATTCAAAAAGATATCACAAGTTTTAAAATTAAAAAGAATTAAGAATTTAGTTCTTTAGCTGATAACATAGCATAACATCTGATGGACATAACTGCTCAAGGACCTGTTAATGATTGCTCTAAAATTGAAATCAAATGCAAATCTATTTAGAATTAGCATTCCAAGGGAAATTATGAATCACCATATGCTGTGTTGAGAGTGATCAATTAAAAAGTTGGAAAAAGGGGTGATCAATGAATAAGTTACTTCTCTTGCCTTACATTGCATATTTAACCCCCCTCTGAAAACCTATTTAAAAAAAAAAAAACTAAACTTTTTCCCTACTCATTGAGGGGGAGTGTGTGTGTGTGTGTACAAAATTTCAGATTTCTACTATGAACAGTTAAGGCTGGAAGAAGTCTAGATACATATAAATGTCAGAACACATGAATAACCTAAGCCCAGCAATAAACCAGTGTTGTGGGTAGCAGTGATTAATAACACTGTTATAAGTATAATTAAGTAAAAATGACTATAAATTGTCAATATATGAAAACAATGCAAAAGATGTTATCTTTTGTCATAACATTTCAGAAATGCCTTTTATCTTAACTATTATAAACAAAATTTCTTGAAATAAAAAAGCTGTGGCTCTATTTGGTTTATCATTTACAGAAAGCAAACTACAGGAGAGGAAAATAAAATTGCCATTATTGTGGCAAGGTTTGCCAACATTGGCCAGTCAATTATTGGATGACCTAGTTTCAGGTTCTAGAATACATCGGATATTGGGCATAGCCTCAAATAATATTCTACCAATATGTCATAAGTTGATAGCACCTTTTTTTTTCATTTCTTATCAGGGCAATATCAATTTGATGAGAAAATATCTCCTTAGTGAAAATTCTTTTATTGGATCCCTAATGCTGTTTGAATGAACATTTAAGTGGGAATAATAATAATAATCATAATTATCAATACTTTTCTTAAGAAAATGAGCAAAATATTCACAGAATATTGTAACTTTTGATATTTCTTTTTCTGAAATAAAAGACTGATATTACCCTCAGAAAAGAATGAAATAATGGCATGATATAATATTTATTTTTTCTCAATTGATTAGCATAAAATGATTTATTTTAAAAGAGGAATATAGAGCTGGTTTTTATAATTACTCAAATGTAAGCAAACAGAGGAGGATAATAAGTAGTGACTATCTTGAACTCTGTTGCTTAGGAAGTTTGCAATAACATTTGAAGCTGAACATATAATCTAATCATTTATCAACAGTTTTCAATATGGCTGGGCTACTGAGAGTCGTTACTTATCTGTATTATTATCAGAATCCTGCTGTAACTGGTAATCCTCACTCCAGTTTGGCTTGCCAACAGCTATGACTGCTTATCTTTTGTAGAAAATAAAAACAAGGCAACATCATACATATTTATATTGAAAAAGTTTTCTACTTCATACTCTGATAATTATGAATTGTTTGTGTTTTGCTGAGTTCCCTTTGTATTTAGTCAGCTGCAATTTTGTGCCATAATTATTTATTTTCACCATTGCTTGCCTTTCAATAGCCCTTGAGAAACATAAATATTTTAGGGCAGCTTCAGCAACATCATAACACTGCTGAGTATCTGGAGTGAGAATGCTGTTAGTATAAATATTATTTCATAATGGAGTCCAATATTCTTTCTATAGAATGATTTGATTCTCTTAAATATCATGGTTTTTCATCTTTGTATTATAGTGGAAGTTTTCTTTCTCTCAGGTGAATTACTGAAATGGGTCTCTATGGATACTTTTGTAACTTCTAGTTCAATTTACCATATTACTGACTTACACATATACAAATGCATTTTCATTCTAGTGTAGATATATTTTTCAGATATATGCCATATAATAAATCAAAGATTACTAAAACTCCTAGTGTAATGGTTGCCATAATTCTAAATTGATATATTTTACTTTTTTCTTTTTCATTATTATATTTCATTTGAAATTTCATCTTATCTTTTGAAAGATTAAATTTGCTCTCAATTTTACTAGGAAAAATTCTTTCATTACACAAAAATATCTTTCTTAACTTTGTAAAATTAAGAGCAAATTTAATCTTTTAGCTTTAAGGTTTTATTTTAGTGAGCGTTATCAAAAATAGGTATTTAATATATATCTGTAAAAGTTTGATCATTAAAGTCTTTGATGGCCTTCTGCCATCCACCATTCTTCTATTAATAAAAATATCTACAGAGCATTTTCTGTTTTATAATAAAGAAGAAATTGGCTGGTTAGTCATAACAGAAACATTAAATTGGTTGGATTCTTGGCTCGCCTCCATTTTGTGAAAAAATGTTTGGTTGGAGGCAATAGCAAATGTTAAAGGAGACTAGTAAGTGTTAGAATAATACTCTTTTAAAAATAAGTTTTTCTTTCTTTTATTTGCTAACAACATTTTTCAATTAAAACATTTCAAATCATTTGCTTCATTAAACTGTTATTTTATAGAAGAGTGCACAGCTAATGTGAAAATCAACACTTTCTCTCACTAAGCAAATGCCATCTATGTTAGCATTTACAAAAAGATTACTCTTTAATAAATGAAATGTGCATGTTTGCCCAAGTCTTTATGGACTGAGTTCAGTATATACTTCCAAATTATAAGAACCATAACTGCTTAAATTTGAAGTGATTGATATTTGCTTCAATTTAAAAAATCTTTTTAGCAATATTTTAATGGCAACTATTTTTAAAGGGAACAGTATGCACAGGGCAATTTATACAGAGATTTGTGGCTATAAATGATATCTTTGATTCCCATTGCATCTTGTATTTTACCACAACCCTCTACGAGGAACAGAGATATTTGTTACAGTTTTTAATCCTTCTATGTGAGTGATGCAGGATAATGCTAAGGGTTGTAAGTTAAATGAAGAAGGTCAATAGAACTTGAAAATCCATTGTTAAAAAGCTACTGTGATAAAAAAGAAACTCCCTTTCATGACTAATTTGGTGATTTTCTCTCTGGTAGGCTTCATTCATGACTAATTTGGTGATTTTCTTTCTGGTAGGCTTCATTCATCAAATAGGTATTCATATTAGATCGAATATGAATCTTTTATTACTATTAAAGCACACATTTTCATAACATAATATTTAATAGGGATTAAAGCACACATTTTCATAACGTAATATTTAATAGGAATTGAAGCACACATTTTCATAACATAATATTTAAAAGGGATTAAAATACACATTTTCATAACATAATATTTAATAGGGATTAAAACACACATTTTCATAGCGTAATATTTAAAAGGAATTAAAGTACACATTTTCATAACATAATATTTAAGAGAGATTAAAGCACACATTTTCATAACGTAATATATAGTAGGGATTAAAGCACACATTTTCATAACGTAATATTTAATAGGGATTAAAGTACACATTTTCATAACATAATATTTAATAGGGATTAAAGCATACATTTTCATTACATAATATTTAATAGGGATTAAAGCATACATTTTCATAACATAATATTTAATAGAGATTAAAGCACACATTTTTATAACATTTTCATTTGAAAATGTGTGCTTTAATCCCTATTACATTATGAAATAGGGATTAAAGCACACATTTTTATAACATAATATTTAATAGGGATTAAAGAAGAAGCAAATTTCAAGCAAATATATTTTTTCTAAAATGTTAAACTTTCAGTTGAATTTTAAACACAATCCATGCTTATCTGTGATTTATGATCTAATAATAAATAAAAATTCAATTCAATTCCCTAAATTGCAATACATGTTGCAAAAGTTTTTCCTTTTTTCATTTTATTTCTGCTACATTGTATATATATTTAGAGAATAAATCTTCTGTAGTTAATATAGGTCTTTTGGCTAAAAAGGAGTTAAGTTACATAAAAAATATGACAAATAATAGACCAAGAATAAGATAAACAATGCAGAAGCTGAATGGCCTTGGGCTCATAGTCTTTTTTCCACTGTTTATTTACAGAATTAGTATAGAAACATAAGCCTTGACAGAAGAAATTAAAAGTATTCAGACATTGCAAAGATTTGATTTTAAAAAAATAAAAGTATACATATTTTCTGAAAGTAGTCCTTCCTTTTTCCCCCCTTTGAATCAAAGTACAATTATTTATGTATATAAATTGAATGAAACTTGTACATTCAATTTAGAATCCAAAAACTGAACCATTTAATATCATAAAGTGCTTACAACTTATCTAAGCACTTGGGTATTAATAGCTTTTTAAAAAACTATTCCTGTAGACTTTTTCCTTCAGTATTTAATGTGTCTTATTCTGACTTGATTATGTTTTTATCAATATAATTAGATTCTGCACTTTGGGAGAGTACAATATCTAAAACAAACCAAACCCTGAAATCTATTAAACATAGAGAAAACATGAAAAACATCTCAGTGAATAGGACTTAGAATGGTTAGTATTGATTTTGACAGTTCTTTAAAGGGGAAAAATGTTGCTGTAGAGAAGATGTTCACAGATAAGGAATCTAGAAAAACATGAGTGTGAGAAAAGTTGTGGAACAAAACAAATAAGGGATAAGAGAAGGCTAAGATGATGATTCTTTTGCATAATAGAAATAAATATTCAGAGGGACAAATTATATGCTCAATGCTATAAGGTTTTATTTAGATGATTAATATATAATCATATGTTATGATTTAAAGAGAGTCAAAGGCTATGTTAAGATTTAAAGAAAGATATTAAAAAAGAGCAGGTTTTCATGAATTAAATGTTGTAAACTTGATGAGAGAATATGTAATGACTTTATGAAAGTGTTTCTATTTAGAATTTAAAAGTCTTGATTCTGGAATTGCAGAAAGGAGAATGCAATTGAAGTTTTTAATCTAATCAAATGAAAGAGAAAGATAATTTGGTAAAAGTATGATCTAATAAGCACCACTTGTCTCAATTCATTACATATATTTATACTTGAAATAGTTTTTTTTGATAGCAGTTAATGGCGTCATTAAGCCAGCTTCAGTGTAGTTGGGCTGGATTTAAACTAATAAGAAAAATGGTAGTTAAATTTGGTATGTCCGATATAAGAATAAAGATTATTTATTAAAATATTGATATTCTCGGATGTGACCGCTGTTCCATGCGTTTGCCACTCTTGCCGAGAGGAAATCTTTTCTAACACCAGTGGAGGTCTGAATTTGTAGTTTATGGCTGTGTCCTCTGGTTTTACTGCAGATAGATGAACTGAGCAATGGACGTCAGTATCCACTCTATGTATGTTGTTCTGGATTCTGTAGACCTCTAGTAGGTCAGCACGTTTTCTTCTGTAACAAGGGTCTCTAGATTAAGTTGTTTTAATCTTTCAGTGTAGGATATATGAACTCTCTCTATGGCATCCGAGTTGTACTTCTTTGTTATAATTTGATTTGTACAGTCATTTATTTTGGCACAGTGAAACAATTTACACTGCAGATGTTTGACTTGTTACTTTTAACACAATACTATTGGCTGAAACTCTTTACTTGGTTAGATTAATTTCAATTTTCTTCTTTAGCATAGTACTCATAAAATATGGCTTAGCACTTCTGCCTAGGATCTCAGCTCAAGATCAAAGTATCACTAGGAGCAGAGTGTAGTATATCTGCTCTCTTTGAAAAGCGTTACAAACACAAAAATATATATATATGGACACACATTGCGTTTTAGGCATGTTAATATTTGGATAACTGTAAGGTTATTTTACTGTTGCTAGGTATAGTTGCTTTCCTGTCTGTTTTTATCATAATCTTTCTTGGTGAAAAACAATGCTTGGAAGCCAGAAGAGGAACACAATGTAAATGTGACAGAAATAGTAGAGTGAGATGTTACTGATGCTATGAAAATATTTAATCAGAACAAGGCAGAAGGGATAGATGGCATACCAAGACAAATGTCAAAAGAACTTGTGGTGGGAGCAAGCGGAGAGATTGTAACTCTATGCAGGAATATACAAAACAAGGTTAATAGCTAAAGTATCTTGTTCAGTCATTTATTATAGTACAGAAAAACAAATTGCACTGTAAATTATTAATCATTAATATAGATATACAAGCCTGGCTGCTGCAGGGTCAAACTCCATTCCTACTTCTATTCTGACTGAAGATGATTTCTGCAACCTTTGTATTGTATATATAATAAATAAAGAAATCATAAAAATATATATTTTTTAGTATAAATGTATTTATTTATTAGAATGAAATAAGCCCTTGCGTATTTCTAACATAAATTTTTTTAGATTGTCGGTTTGACTCAGTCGGTAAGAGTGCCATCTGCCAATCACTTGGTCGTGATTTCAAATCACAGTAGGGAAATGTTAATTTTATATATCAGTTTGGTTTAACGTGACGGGACAGACAAACAGTGAGGAGTTTACTCCCCTAAATTAGATGAGGATTATTGTTGTAGAAATACAAAGTCAACTCCAGCCTGTGACTTGGCCTGGAATATATATATATAGTCTGTAGAATTTTTTATTTTTTTATTTTTTTAAAGCTAGTATTGAACAAGAAATCTTCTGTTATAAAATTTAGATTCCAAAAGTATCCACGACTCTATAAGTTCCTTTTCTAAAAGATAATCTCATAGAAATTCAAATAAATTCATGAAAAAATTCACGGGTTCTAACTAGTATATAAACATAATTGCTATAGAATAAAACATTTAAATTGGGTAATGTTTTTTTACAAATTTTTGTGCTGTTTTAAAAACTTAGCCAAATAAGATAAAAAGTAAGATTTTCTTATATATACATGACACAAACAATACATGATCATTATGATACTCTGCTTTAGGAAAAGAATTTGGATGGATACAGTTACATATGTTTGTGATAGTGATCACCATCTTTCAGTTAAATATCTTACAAAGTTATTTGAGAGAAGAACAGATGGGCTTAACATTATGTGAAGAATTCAGTAACTCTAATACAGATGGTGTACACAGATATGTAAAGATAAATGTTAGACAAAGACAAAAATATTAAAGTTTTTAGAAATTAATCAAGAACAAATTTAGCATTATTAGATTGGTTCACAACTTTGTCAAAGCAAAAAGATTTGGTTACATTCTTAAATTATGATCAGGTAAGATAATCAGTTACCCAGATCTCACAGAATTGATATAACTAAACAAATATAAAATCAGGATTAAGATAGAAAGTAATATATGATTAACTAAATTTAATGAAAGAATAAAATTCAAATTAGATGTAATTGTCTCTAAATGTATTCTCTGTATATAATAAGTATTTTGCAATGCATTTTCTTTAAATACTCCCTGCCAAATATGCAAACACTCATTTATCACTTGTAATGTTTGATAACATTGAGAGAACATGCTTATAACTGAAATAAAGGAATAAGTAATGTCACAATGAACAGTCAGATGTTAGTTAGTATTACATTCTACTAACTGTAACAAAATATAACTTAAAAATATGTTTACCTGTCAAATTCATGGATATATTTGAATTTCTATGAAATAGAAACACACATAAATATTCGCTGGGGCAGAATGGGACTCTCTGGTGTGAGCGTTTAGGCGATATCTGATTTGGTGTAAGCCCATTTGGCGACTGACGTTCTGGCTTGGGAAAAAAAATGTAGATTGATTCATTATTATCCAAAGGTGAAACTTTAAAAAGCCTTAAACTGTAAATTTGTTGTATAGCCATCTTGGCCTTGAAGAAAAAGGAAGACTCGAAACTTGGTTTATAAAAATATGATGATATATTTTTATTGCATCAGATACATTGTGTCATGGCGGCGAATGAAGAGTGGGAGAGATAATGAGAGCCGACAGACTTTTCTTACATTGGTCTTGTGTCTTCCCAAGCCTAGGTGCTCTGTTGCTCTCCTTTCTGAAGGCACTGTGTTGCTTTTATGGGGGTTTGAACGCCCATGCTGGTTTTCCAGCCATCACCTGCAGTACAGGGTTCAGGGATCAGTCAATATCCTGTTTATGACTTTTAACACCTGTGGGGGTCAAATCTGTGACCCCCGCCCACGGCTGCCTAAATATCTAACAAATTTAACGTTATTGAAAAAAATATTTTCACTCGATATTTGAAAACAAACTGTATTATTTATTTATTACAAAAATCAAATTATTTTTGTGTTCGCAGGTACTAAATACAGTAAGTATTGTATTTAGTACCTGTGAACACAAAAAATAATTTGATTTTTGTAATCAATAATACAGTTTGTTTGTTTCCAAACTCATGAAGTTATTAAGCGAAGAAACTGTAACTGCAAAATTAAAATAATAATTTTAATTTTTATAATTAATTAAAAAGTTGAATGAATATTAGTGAAATTCGTAAGGAATTTAAGGTTTATTCAATTAAAATAGAATTAATTTAAATAGGAGTAAAATTCTAATAAATATGACTAAAAAAAATCTCCACGGAAAACAACACGATGTAAATAGATCTGAAAAGTCTATTATCTCTAATACTAACTGACTTAACCCCAGGATCAAACAATAGGCTATTTTTTAAAAAGATCTCCAACACTATTGAGTTTTTAGTGGGGGGTCCGATTCACAATGCAAGTATTATGCTAAACTGAACACATATTTTTATGTTCAGTAGTGATAGAGAATGTTTATATTTGCAGTAGTGAGAGAGAATGTTTATATGTAGAGAAAAAGGTAATCTTGCTAACAGTGAAAATTGAGGAAAACTTTCTCTTTTAGTGGTCTAAAGTAGGAGCTTTTTTTTGTTTTGTTTAGGTGCCAAAATCAGGGAGGGGGGAATTTTTTTCCCTTTTAGAAGTCAAATCGGGGGCGGGTTCACATTTTGGGGGTCAAAATTGGCTTTTTAAAATTCAACATTTTTTTTCCTAACACCAAAACACCAGTTGCCAAATGGGCTCACGCCAAAATAGGTTTGGTGCCTTAACACTCAAGCCAGACCGCACACACCAAATAGTACCAATCCTATGCTGGAGGCCGTAATGCATTTGATAAAAATATTATCCGTGTTTTGCAGAATTCAAGTGGTTCCTTCACATTCTCTTACTTTAAGACTTAATAGTCCACTACTTCAAAGCTATTCATAATGTTTGTCTTCTCAATTTCAGCTGAGGTTTTATTAAAATGTTACTGAACTCTTAAGTGGAAGAGTCCATTGCTTCAAATGGTGGGTAGGAGATATTTTTATTGGCAAAATATAAATTTTATCTTACTTTTATTATGTATTAGCTGATAAAAAATATCTCTTACTCACCATTTGAAACAATGGACTCTTCCACTTAAAGTTAGAAAGAAAGAAAGAAAGAAACAGAAATGGCCACACTACCAAAATAGAATGAAAAAGACCTGAATAAAGAAACCATAAAAAGAAACAATTAGAAAAATTTCTGAAGTTAATTTTAATTTCTTTCATAATAGAAAAACTGCATTTAGTATCTAAAACAGAAGTAGAATGGATTTAACAAGTATTGCTTTTTGTTTTATGGGTTTTTTCAAAGTGATTCATAGCATAACTCTCATAGAAAACATTAGATAGCTAACACAAATCATTTCTGATTTTGTTTCAGAGGTCAGCAAAAAAAGAAACACAGACATGAAACCCAAGAACTTAGCAAAGAATATAGGATTAAAACAGTTATGTTTTCTCTAGAAAAGAGATTATAGTACAAATTAGCCAGAGTGCTCTTCAGCCTTCCTCGGGTGTATGTTGCATTCTGGTAAAATTCAAGGAACTTT
>VCCN01000825.1:1222919-1235840 GCA_006491835.1 Architeuthis dux | reverse complement strand
TGTGAGCAAGGTAAGGGATTCTGTTAAAAGCTCCTTAAAGATTATCAGATGCAACCAAGAAAAGTTAGGATGTGCACAGGTCAAAACATGAAGTTGAGGAAGTTTGAATAATTCATGGAATAAATATCTCTTAACTTGATTGGCTTTGTGTTGCAGGGCCATGGCTTTGTGGTTTCAGAAGCAATCACTGTTGCAATCTTAGTTGCTTTCATGTAACTTAATAGTTTAAATAAGGATTGAAATTTCACTTCCTGTTTTCTGTCTGATCGTACTGGTTAGCTATTCTCTTCTTGTCTTGAAGAAGTTAGACGTCTTTTAAAAGGTATTGTTGCTCAATCTAAACATCTTTCTGGCCGATTACATTTGCCTATATTGTGGTGGTACTTGATCCGTTTTCAAATTGGTTCCTTTTTAGTTGTTAATTCATTTGGGAGGATACCATCTGTTGAGAGCATCACTGATACAATGGCCTATCATGTGAAGCGTGAACAGCTGTATGCTATTTTTGAAAATAAGATTTGAAAATAATTTGTGTGCTGAGATTTGTTCTAAAGAAATGGCACCTCTCCCAGTTTGCACAACTGTTGCCGATAGCTTCATGTTAATGGGTCTACGTTTATAAAGTTTGCCCAGCTGTGTTGAGATTGGCTGCACACTTCTGTGAACAAAATTGAAATTTTTATCAATGTGCTGTCCTGTTTAATTTCGTTATAATAATCCTAATTCTATAAGAATACAATATTAGAAACTGTCACCATAAGTTTCTTCAGTTTTTAAGCTGGTCTGGCTGGCTGTGTATGTTAGTATGGCATGTACAGGCCACATCAATGGAGCTAAACATTTACTCCTTATGTCTAGAAAAAAACTTCCTTTTTATTTTTTTTTGTATTTTTTGAAAATTTCACCTAAATAGATTTTTAGTGGGGGACTCAATTTGCAATGTAAGTTTATGCTAAATTTTGTGTCCGGCAGCATTGACGCTTGTTTTTTTGAAAATTTGAACTTTTTTAATGATCACTTCCCAACAAAAAGGCGAGCGAAATAACTTATTCATTGATTACCCCTTTTTCCAATTTTTTAATTAATCACCCCCAACATGGCATGTTGCCAAAAGACATTGGTCAAGTGACGTTTTTTTTATTTAGTGACTAACCAAACATGTGTTGCTTTGATTTCAAGTTAAAATAATTTCTGCTGATGTTGTCAATAAGAATTTACTTGTATTTTCAATCTTGTTAATATAAAGTGAATTAATGCTTTATTGAAGGATAGGATGTAATAGATACGTGTGCCTCTTTCTTTAGTTATAAATAAGTGAATCTTCATTTGAACAAATTGATCAGATGATACATTAGTAACATTGATTTATTTTTGTTAGATGAAGCATTGTCAAAAATTGATAATGGTTGACAATGGTTCATCTAATAAAATCAAGATAATATTACTACTACTAATACTACTAGCTTACATAAAACCAATAACAAATAAGCTGGCAAGCGATCGGGGTGGGGGTGGGATAAAGAATGAGTTTACGGCTTAGATTCGATCTTCTGCCAACCTTAAAAGCTCTGGTAGCTCAAGCAGTAGATCAGCTGCCGTACATAGGCAGGCTTCCCGAAGTAAAAGGGATGTGAGTTCAAGTCTCGCCTGGAGTTTATTCTTTATGTCCCATTTGGCCATAGACTGCCGATAGTTGTGATGAGAAGCAACTAAAATTAAGATGAGTGAGATACTAATAAAAAAATTAGTAATAGATGATGCAGTGTTTTCAGTTTTAGCATCAGAAAGGTATCTTATCCTTCATTATAATTTATATCTATTAGGTTGGTGCAAAAATAATTGCGGGTTCTCACCGTCAACTTTAAAGCAGTATATCTCAGCTTAGAATAAAAGTTTTTAATCGAAATAAAAACCTTTGAAATCTACACATTTTTGCCAGCTAGAAACAAGTCCATTTATTCCAAAAGCATAGAATTCTGGGGTCCTGGAACCAATGAATTCTTCGAAGGCGTTTTTGAGCTGCTGCTTGGTTGTTGAATACCTTGCCTTGCAGGAAGTGGTTGAAATGCTTGAAAAAGTGGTAGTCACTCAGAGAGAGGTCTGGTGAATAAGCTGGGTTGGGTGAGGTAGAGCTTTGTAGCCTAGTTCGTTCAATTTCTGCAGGGTCATTCATGCGACATGCAGTCGGGCAATGTCATGGAGAAGAATTGGTCCTTTTCGATTGACCAATATTGGATGTAAACATTGCAGTTCTTGGATCTCCTCATCTTCACGGCTCACGTTGCTGTTTTGAAATTTTTTTAACCAATGTTGAGCTGTAGCTTTGTTGATGGTTCCCTGGCCAAATTCTTGGTTGATATTGTGAGCAGTTTCTGCTGCTTTACGTCCCATTTTGAACTCCTACAACAAAATTTTCCATCTTTGATTTGACAGCCTCAAATAAACCAGAATCGATAGTGAAAAGAAAATGTTCAGCTTAAATAAATACAGCAAAATCCACGCTTTAAAAATGGTATATTCCTTGAACATAGTTAAATAATAGTTTATTCCAAAATAAGCATCAAAATTTAAAATAACAAAAAACGCAATTATTTTTTGCACTGACCTAATAATTAACTTGGTACTGAGTCTATTTTTTTTTTTTTTTGGCAGAAATACTGATCCATGTATAAATAATCCGGTCATTTTTGTACTATGCAAGTTAGCTTATAAAAAAGAAACTAATCGATTTTTACCCTGTAAGTTGATGCTATCTGTTTTAGTTACTTTTTTATTATTATTATTAATCAACAATAGTATTTTAATATAACATTTTTTTATGATTTTATAAGTATTGTACTTGTGTATTTTATTTTCCATTTAATTTTTTGAATAAAGATGACCATCATGGAGGATGGAATTTGGTGATGAAATCGTTTTTTTCCTTGATGATCTTTTTCAGGAATTCAATAATTTTGAATAAATAAGAGTGAATGTTAATTGAGTTGACACTTAAATGATTGCCTTGAGAATGATATTTACTTGGATTCTGTCCATTGTGAAATGTTCGCATCTTCTGTATAAGGATGGAGAAAAGAAAGGTCACTGTATTATATTTCACTCAGCTGCTGCCTGTGTGTATATTACACTGCAGCAAGTTGTTTTACTTAGGTTTATATTTCTGATTAGGGGCTATGGACTAATAGCTTATCTGCTTAGAGAGCTCAAGGGCTTCTAAACACAGTAGAACAGGAAAACAAAGTGTAATTGTTAGACTTATCTTGGAAGCTAAGCAGATGTTCAGAAATGTCTTAGTCGGGTCATTAAGTAAACCATTTACCATAACATCAGTACAACATGTGAAATGCACAAAAACTTCAATGAACTTTTTCTAAAGGGTTTGTTTGTCCCCATTTATTCGTCTTTATTTAACTCTGTTAAAAGAGTCAATGATTTAAAACTATACAAGTTGGTTTTTTTCAAAACAGACTGGGTAAATGGTATCCATTTATTTATGAAACATTCCATCCTGAGTTTAATGTGAAGTTTCAAAGTGTTTTTATGGAAAAAAAAAAGAATTCTGATTCTCTGTGGGCAAAAAAGTCCTCCAAAAGTTTTTATCAAATTTGTTAGTAAGCCAATATTGAAGACTATAGTAGTTTAATGTTATTTGCAGAGAATGTGAACATTTCCAAGACTAGCCTAGAGGAGGAATGGTCAAGCAGAGACAAATATTGCTACATCTTCTACTAAACTATATAACCCATGCTCATCATAAAATCTGAGGAGCTGGGAAACAATTGGTAGGAACCTATGTCGGTCTAATTACTGCATGGTATTTACTGACCGATATAAGGTACATAACAATTCTTAGTATTCTTATGCAAATAGATATAACACTTATAAAAAATGAAGAGGTATGGCTAAACAGTTTCATCATAAACTGTCTAAATATTATGAATTCCTGAATAATACTAATTTTTGACATTGGTAAAAAGATAAGCTGACATTTGACTAGTTATTTTTGTGACATTGTTTGCTTATTTCTGTGCAGATCAGTATGACCTGCATACCCTATTCTGTTTACACATGTCAATAGCTGCATTATAAAAATATTTCCTTGTGGTGAGGAACAACTATTTTCTGCTGTGATTCCCATGAGAACAGCTCTTAGATTATATTCTCAATATTAACTAGTTTTTGAGATCTCAATATTTTGAGTGTTAAGAAAGAGACATAAACAAAACAAAAATGTCTTGTAAAGTGAAGTAAAGAAGGTCAGAAAAGTAATGTTTTTCAAGATGCCAAGTAATTTATGTCTATATTAACTTTCTGGTTATTGTAAAAGTTTGAGAAGTTGCTGTTTTATTAAAATTCTGCCATTTTAGCATTTTAAGAAGTATTACATCAATTAATCCGTTAAGAAGATCACTTATCAGTACAGCTCTTGTCAATGTTAAGCTAGAAAACAATTTTATAAAAGCCAAAACAAGTTTATAAATCAATCTTTTATTATTATTATTATTATTGGATGAAGTATTGTAACACCACTTTTATTAAATTTGACTAGTTTTTATAAAAAAACAACTAAAAATTAGGATGAAGGTAAAAACTAGTCAAATTTAATAAAAATGAAGTTTGTTTTTATAGTAATGGGTAATCCAAGTTTGTTTTTATAGTAATGGTATTCCAATCTTCTAAGAAACAACTAATTATACATATATTTCCACAAATTTTTATTTCATCAAGAATAGTCAAGATTTGTGTATTTTGACTATAGAAATCAATCAGTTGTTTCCCATTCTTGCTTTCAGCACCAAGGCTGTTCATCTCATTATTCCTTTCTCTTTGGATTGTAAATTTGCTGAAACTACCAATGGGAACCACTATGATCTGTTCTTGAATAAACAGGCAATTACTGATAAGTTCAATTGATGATATGCACATACAATTTCCTGTTTCATTCTAAATATAACATCCAATTTCAAAGTTACTTCTTAATATTCATGCACAATGCTTTATATGTATTTTGGTGTCATTGCCATATTAGTAATAATATACTTTGTTGTATCATAAACAAAACAATATTCAGTGCCTTGAACTGTATTTTTTTTTCTTTGTGTGTGTGCTTTGGTGATAGCCTAGTTTGAGAATTAAACTTTAATCAAGCGATAATAACCCTAAAGCAACCATCATGCAATATACAATAGTGTGCTGAGGAATATTAATGCACAGCTATATGATATACCTTTAGATTCTATTTACTGAACCAAAAAGAGATCCTTACAAACCATCTGGGAATCCTGGCAAACTGAATTGCTCTATGAAAAATTATAACAAATTCCTGAACCGTCATTCTTATACATATAGCACTAACAAAAGAAATCTGCAAGACATTGTTTTTGAAAATTACAACTATTTTATATAGAATCCCAAATTCTTCAAATCAGCATATGTTTTTAGGAGACAGTTGAATTCGGTGTATCAAATAACAAGATAAATTCTGTGGTTAAGATTTTGAAATGTGACAGTCTAATTTAATTCCTGTCAAAGAATGTTAGAAACCATCAACCAAAACTGTCAACATAGGTTTCTTCTGTTTTTAAGTTGGTCTGGCTGGCTATGTATCACATGTACAGGCCACACCAATTGAGGTAGAGGGCTGAACATTTAAACATTAACTCCTTATTATGTCTAGAAAAAACGGTTTTTGGGGTTGTTTTTTTTTCCAAAATTTCCCACCAACATAGGTTTTTAGAAAGATAAATTTACATAGAGTACCAAACTCTTACAAACTAGATCACAGTTGCTGCTTCACTGTGGTCTAGTAAATGTAAGTTTATGCTAAAATTGGTCCCTTACATGTCCCCCAACATGGCATGCTGCCAAAAGACGTTGGTCACATGACAGTTTCTACTGAGAGACTAACCAGACCTGTTTCTTTGATATTCTTGCCATTGGTTTTCCAAATAAACTCATGCTATGAATAGTTTTGTGATTATTTACAATAACTTTTCATAATTATTTAGGTATATAAGAAAACTGACCTCTACTTAGAAGACACTTTCTGTCATCAACTTGTTTGACAACATTATTCCAAATAATGATTAGATTGCCATGAAATTCATTGTATATACCAATACACTCATTCATATTAATTTTGCTGATCCCACACTTCCATTTTATTATATATGATTATATATAATATTCTAGATTGAATTGTACTCAGTTACCTGAAATTTCAGTCACCTTTCGATTAATAACTCTCTCATTGTTATATAAACATTAACATTTCTAGATAAGCAGAAAGATTTGTAGGGCCAAGTAAACATATTTACAGTTGCAACCTCCTTTCTGGCAACTCGTGCAGCCAAAAAGGCCAGTTGTAACGTCTCATTGTACCACTGGAGAAAAAACCTTGGAAGCCAAGAGAGTGGGATCGTCTCTGTGCAATAACACTCTCTCTCTTAAAAACAACCATTTACACACAGGTTGCTATGCAAATCTTCTTACAGCTAGAGACATCCTCAAACGATGGTCAACCAGCATAGCATGGATGAGTACATTAATTAAGGGGATAATAATAATAGTAGATGTAAGGTTGGTATAATGACAGATATTAACAGATTAAAAATGAAACAAAAGACGTACTCACATAGATCCTTTATTCATACATATTTACAATGACCGCACTCAACACCACGTGTGTCTCCTCGATTTCCTAAAACCAATGTGGCTGCTTGTTCACCAGAACGTAAAACAGTGCCCCCTTACCGGAAGTTGATAAGCACTCTCTTGCCTAAGGGGAATAACTCAAAATACTTAACAGTAGACTAAGAAGAAGATGGTCAATATCAAAAACTAATGGCTAATATATTGCAGTGTCTGTCAAAAGTGACTTTGGATACGCACTACAGTTTTCTCCGTAGCAATGAGAAAAACTCATGGAATCTAATGACAAACTGATTCACCAGACCCCAGTGAAGCAGCAACTATGATCTAGTTGACAAGACAAAGACACAGAAACACCTGGGCCATGTGCTATAAGGGCTACCCCCTTTAAACATAACTTCTGTTCAACCCATCACACTCGAATTTTACACCTGACAAGGCCGAATAATGGATCAGTCGAAACGTTGTGTTTACAACACAAATAACAAGGAGTTCAATCGTCCGAAGAACCATTTGAATATTAATGACCCTTCTCAAAACTATAGAAAATATCTAGTTTGTAAGAGTTTGAAACTCTATATAATCTCTTGCTGTTTGTAAAAAGAAAAAAACTTCAAACACCATCTACATTGGATCTAGAAAGATGGAGAACTGTTTTGAGAATCCAAGTTTGAAATATTTTATGTGAAGCTGATGACCTTGTAGAAATGAAGAGAATAATAAAGAAAAAATGACTCTTCAGTTCTTTATAAACATGCTTTTAACAGAATAATTATTTTCTGCACTTATCTAAACCAAAATTAGTTTAAAGAACGAGAAGTACTAGAAAAATCTGACTTGATTTCTATAATCATTCAGTTTATATCTGATTGAACTGCTGTGTCTGAAGAATAATGTTAACTTATGTAAAGTAACTGCTTTGTATCCTACAACATATCTTGTATAATTATTGGATAAACTTTCAAGTTGTCTAGCAGTAACTAAACACCCAAAAGAGATTGTTTTCAGAAAAGTTATTTCAAACTATTTGTTCAAGTGAACTCATCTTGTAGATTAGAAAAAATGATTTATCCATAAAGTAAATTCTTTTCTCTCTAATGTTGAAAAACATCACAAGTGATTTTATACACTCAGTTTGTATTTTTAGATGAGGCTTTAGCAGAAGAATATATTCTTTCTTATTTATGGTTCATATGTAAATGTGTCATTCATAGAAACATTAGTAAAACATTAATCTATCCTTATATTCCTTTAAAAATATCTTCCTATATACTCTTCTAATAAATAAGAGTATATATAAGTACATATATATATATATATATGTGTGTGTGTGTATATATATATATGTGTATATATATATATGTATAATTTGTTTTGATTTTTTTTTGCAGTAACTTTCAATGTTATAAATCAATTTCCTGCCGTACTTTGACTTTCTGAATTAAGTAGATGTTTTTTCTGCACCTGTCTTATGGTTTGAAGTAAATTTTGTCAGTGCCATAGATAGTGTTTTAATTTCCGTCTGCACTTATCTTCTAGGAAAAGGTCCATTTCTTTCACAACTCGGTTATATTCTTCTTCACTTTTATTCAAGAGACAGAAAGAAAGAGAATAAATAATCTTCTTATATTCAAGGCAAAAGGTTTAAAATTGCATTCTTCTTACTAATGTTAATAGAATAAAAATGCTATCTAAAATTTAGTTAACAACAATGCTTAGTATTTATTTAAATAATTTATTTTTTATTTTTACCCAATAAATATTTCAATTGTGTAGATTTTAAAACTTTGGATGATTTTGTCACTACAGCCAATGCTATTGTTTGATTTTAAAAATATCATCTATAAAAGTTTATGTGAATTTTTAACAGTGTTATTGAAAATTGCTAAAAAATCTAGTCCTTTTCAGTTTTGATCCACAACTTGATACTATAAACATTTGAACAAATACTTTATTTGATGGCATATAAGACCAGTGGCGGACTGGGCCTAAAGTTTCTACCGGAAAACATGTAATGGGGCCCAAAATTAACAAAAGAATCAAATAAAAGAAATGGTTTTAAGTAGGCAAATAAAATGCTACATTTCTTTGATATTTTATTTATTAATCTTACGATATAAATACCAATGTCACAGAATTTGTTTGTTTGTCTGTTCAGCCCAAGGAGTCATGCTAATCCAAACCGATTTATAAAAGTAACAATGAAGATCTGGCATAATTTGAACCCGCATTCAATCAGTTGATAGTCAGGTATGATAACCATTACGCCAAGATAATACTTAGTACTCAACTGTGTAAAATTTAATCAGTTATTTTTTTTAGCTTTAGTTGAATCTTTGTAATTATTTGAATGCCCCATAATTAATTTTTTTTCAAATAAATTCCTTTTCTAATCCAAAGTTAATTAAAGGAAGAAAAAAATTGGACATATTCAAGATTTAGAAAAAAATTAAAATAGAAATTTTTCATTATCCTAAGCCTGCGTGTTCTTTCTGTAGGGATTTATACAGACTTCACTGACATACTTACTGGAAATCAACAACTAACAAAAAAGAAAAGTCAAAATCATATAAAATTTAATTATATCATTGGAATCTTTGTGCTATAAGTAAGAAGAATGATTGGAGAAAAATCTAAGATAAAATTATTTGTGTACACCTCATAGAACCAGAGATATTTTTGAAAATTGATAGCGTAAAATGTTGTGACAATGTAAACAAAACATTACAGGTGAAAATTTGTATTAGTCAATTTTCCAAATTTTTTACACGCAAAACACATTGATTTAAAAAATTTACTGGATTTTAATAAAAGATTTTCATTAAGGAACACATACCATTTTCAGCATTTTAAAACAATTGCTACGGATGATCCCATGCATAAATTTCTTTTGCTTTTAAGAAAACTTTGTTTTTTCTGTATTCTTTCAACATAGAAATTTTAAACATAAAATATATAGAAATGTGAATATTACTATGAAATATGAAGGTACAATTCTAGCTATATTATGGCATCAAATTCATATAGACTAGGATATAAAGTGTTCATAACCTTAATTTATTCTTAAGCCTAAAATTATGAAGGTATACTAATTAAAGAAGACTGTGAAACATTGTTTAAAAATAAGCAATTTCATTGAATTTTTAATTTTAAAGAAATTGGTATAAATCATTTGAATATATATATAATATATACAAATTCATATCATACATACTGTTATGTTTATTAACGTAAATCTTAACAAACACAAAAGTAACAATTAAAGGGTTTGGTATGGTAGAAACTTGTCAAAAAAGGTCCATGCAAAGTTAATGCTGTGATTTTCCCTAAAAACATTGTATTTGTTTATCTTGGTAAGACTGCTGATGTTTCGGTGATGTCATCCAGTGTCAAGGCAAAATGTACCTGTTTCAATTCTGTCAATTTGGGGGTGCTTGATCCATACTTCATCCATATGATTTTTTTTCTCCTTGATTTAAAATTCTAAATTTTGCAAAATTTCATAATTTAACATTATATTATACCTTTTCAACACCAAATTTGTTTTATTATAGTAAGGGGAGATTAATCAAAGTGCAATATTTGGCTGAAGGCCAAGAATTTTATTAATGTGAAAGCATATGAGATCTAGTTCTTTTGCCACGTGCTATATAATTAAATTCCTTTTTTTTTTTTATAGTAAGAGGGAATTAAATCTTTTTAGCTGTTGAGATGGGACATGGAGCAAAAAAGGTTAGGAATCACTGATCTAGATATTCAGTTATAATTATTGTATTAAATCTTTCATTTTTGTAGTTATTTTTTTATGTTTTAACTTTGACATAAGATTTGAAAATTAGTTTTATTTCAGCCAGCAGCTTTATTGGAGGCTGTGTTTTAAATACAAATTCAACAGAATATTAGATACGATTTGATATTTTTGGTAAAAAGAAATTATTTTTATTTTTTTATTTTTTATTTTTGCAATTCTATCATTTGCAGCATCTATCCATGAAAACAGGATATTTTGGGCTCAGGTTTAAAGAATACTGTATGTATTCATACCAAGATGATAACAAAAAAATTATTTGCGCTTTTAGCCAACATGATGATAGATTATTTGCATTAAGTTTCAGAAGGATGAGGGCAGCTGCTTCTGACACATTTTTATATCACATTTTACATTGATAAGTAACAAATGATTGAAAACCTCTCAACTTAGTTATTCAAGCCTGTGTATTAAAACCGGTTACAGGTACGCAATCTCTTACCCGAAACTCGGAGAAGCAAAAATCTCCGAAAACCAAACATCTTTTCCATTATTGTCATCTGCACATCAAAGCTCCTGTTTTGGTGCCAAACATAACCTGACGCGACCCGTGCTCAATCAAGACAGTCTCTTTTACTTTCGCTACGCTCTACCAGGGCTTGTAGAGCACAGCGGAAGTTATTATTTTGAGACTGAAAGAGGGAGAATATCTTACCCAGTTGTTATACTGTACTGCAGTGTACACCATGGTTATACTCTCAGACTCCTTGATAAGTACAAATGTATCCCTGTTTTAGTGTTTTCACTTTACTGAGCATAGACACCCACATCATATTGAACTTCATACTAGCTTTGCTCAGATATCTGATTGTGGCTATCTCCTGCTACATGCTCCCAGGTGAAGTTCCCTTCCGCCAAGGAGTAAAATGTGATTCTTTTTCTTTCTATATATGTTCAGCCATGCTTAATTACTTTGTCTTTTTGATGTTCAAGTTTAATTTTTAGAGGTCAGCTGTTTTTTTCCTTATATTTCCTACCACAACTATATGGCACATTATACACAGTTTTTGGTCATATTTTCCTCAGAGGGAGGTCCATCTTCTGTAAGGCAGTTGCATAGAGTAGTTTTGCTGAGAAAAACTACCCTAATGTTATATTGGCCACAAACCTTTTAGCCCCCCCCCCCTCAACTTATGTAATGTAGGCTCACTGTAACCTCATAGTTGGTATCCTCAGAGTTTGTGCTTCTATTATCAGGTTTCAATGTCGAGACAAATAATTGTTCCTTGGAAGGATGCTACATATATGGTCCAATTGATGCTATAGAATAGGGGTTCCGTTACCGTTTTGTGTCAAAGAGCACTTTCACAACTGCCAGTAGTGTGGTGGGCACCATTTACTTTTTAAATCAAATTTATATTTGGACACGATAATAAAAACATACATAATAATATTTAGTTCCTATTTAAAATAATGCACAAAACGAATTACTGCGAAACAGCAAGTTTTTAGAAATTGTTTATATTATTATGGGAAAAAAATCAAGGCAAGTTTATAGTTTGACCTAATAATGAACATAATGGGCAATACAACATATAGTCTCTATGTAAAATAATGAGCATAATACACAAAACAAACTAATTCAAATAAACTAAAAACAAAACTAACTAGAAAGCACTCAGAGAGGCCATGACCTCTGTCGACAGCGCTAGAAAATCTGAATGAAATTCATTGAGAACTTTTTGAGATATCTTGTGGACAGGGAAAAAGATTTGGGATATTATGTGTTTTGGACATATAACTACTACGACGGGAACGTAATTGTGCATGGACCGATCTGCTCCAATTGTCCACACTTCCAGAACATCTGAATGAAATTAATTTATAACTTTTGGAGATATCTTGTGGACAGGAAAAAATGTGAACCAACAGATACGACCAAAAACATTTACCTAAGAGGTAAATAAACACAAAACAAAATTACTAAAATTCCTATTTGAAATAATGCATAAACAGGGCCGTAACAAGGGTAAAATGTTTGATGGTGAAGCCAACAGGTAACCAAACCAAATGCAGGTAGGGGTTTGGGGGGTGCTGTAAGCCCCGGAAAACTTTGAATTTCATAGCAACTCAGGACCAAAATTCCTTGCATTGTAGCAGTCTGAGATAATAAATTATATTTTTTGTCAAAAAGTTTAGGGGTGGGACATTTATTTTTTATGAGTCTTCCAATGACTGTAGCTATATCTGTTATATTTATGTGGTAAGTAAAAGGATTTAATAAAAATGTGATCATTGGCTCTAAATACGTTTTGCTTTCTTCGGCTTTATTTTTTCATTTATTGTTTGGCTTCACAGGTTTTAAACCAGCGATCTTGCCATGGCCTAAAAAGGGTAGCGGGATACAGGGGAAACCAAATGGGGAAAAGTTGTGTGGCAAAAAAGTTAAAATATGTAATTGTAACATTAAAAATTTAACAACATCAATGGTAGCATTAAAAAAAATAATTGTAGCCAGTCTG
>VCCN01000825.1:1192812-1216159 GCA_006491835.1 Architeuthis dux | reverse complement strand
TCTGTTTTACTTATTTATCCATTCATTTATTTTAGGCTATACTTTTCCTTTTATTAGCATTAGTCAAAAGCTCAAATTTTTAAACATATATATAATGATTCTATATAATCATACTCACATCCTCCTATATAGTGTTCTGCTTGTTTGTATGTATGACCGTTATGCGTTCTGATTATCAACAATTGCTTCGCTGGTGTCTTCTCACAACAATAAAACTTGTTGATTTATTTGTTTTAACATGTTCTTGAGTTTTATTACTCTTTTGATGGGTAAAGAAAACAATGAGACAATTGCTGTCCACATCTTGTTCCATACAGCAATAAAATTTAAATTCTCCTCATATCTTTTATCCTTTCTCTTCTCCTTCCCCACCACCCTTGCGGTGTAATTAACAAAGGTAAGAATGGAATAGAGTGCTTATGCATGAATGGGAGCAAAAGGGACTCAACTAGGGTTGCCACCCATCCCGATCACCAACTTTAGAGCCAATTCACTCGTTTCCCCTATAAAAATTTACTTTTTCTCAAAAACAAAAGATTTCTGGAAGAGAGACCAAACATTTTGCCCTTGTCTATGATCTGATGTTTTAATCCTTAAAATAATTAATGCAACTGTGCTTTACTATTATTGACTCTTTATGCATCCCTTCTGAAGCAGTTATTCAAGATAATTAAAAAAATGAAAATGACTTGGAAAGGGTCAATATTCCATCTGTAAAAGATGTGATGTCAAACATCTATTTATAAGCTGACCCAATTATTAGAAATTTACAATAGTTTAAAATGGCTGAAGATTTTTGCACAGTACTGTACATTTGCTTTAATCTTTGGAGATGCTCTTTATGAAAGGAAAAAAGGCAGAAGAATTTGAAATGGGAATTTATTAAGCATTGAATACTTTTTGTTTTCATATAAAATTTACTATTTTTAATGGAACAATTTATACAAAAAGGTATTTGACTAAGATTGTAAAATATTGGGAAATTGTCAAAGAAAGGAAGCAGTATATCATGTTAAATCACAATTGCTATAAATCACACAAACAAATAAATCTTATTTTCAGAAAATAATTGATCTTTTTCTTCAGCAAGGGAATTTTTCTTTTTTTTTTCTCTTGTTTTAACAACAAAAAAAATATAACCTTATTCTGTAGTAAGTTTGATCCTCACTGGGTGCCCCATAATTTTGGCCTTGTGCCATACTAAGCTTTGTAAATTTTGATATAAGCTCATTTTGATTGGAAATTCATGATTAATTTACCAAAGTACAAGTATCATTGATCTGTCGGTCTAGCAATGGGCTTTACAAAATAAATAATCTTACTTTTAATTTTGAATAATTTAATTTTAAATCCAAATTTTTTTAAATTTTTTTTTTTCTTTTTTTATTTTCTTTTTTTTTTTACTTGGCTGTTATTCCTGGTATCCGCAAAAGTGCCCATCACAAATTTATCAAGGGAGGAAAAGTGCCCATCAAAACAATTTTCCCATCATATATTTTACAGGAAAATTATATAAGGTTTTATTATAAACTTTTGACTCAACTTACTTCTTTTTACTTTCATGAATTCTCTTATTTCTTTTCATTTTTAATTAATAAAATTTGTTTTTCTTTTGTTTTTTTATACTCCGTCCATAAGAATATTACAGTTTTTGAAAGCTACTCCTGAGGTTATCAAAATTCTAATACTTAAAATTCATTTTCTTTCTATAAGATAGAATCTATAACAGAGTAGTAATAATAAGAAATAATAATAATAAAATACAACTTGCTGATACAAATTTCAGAAACTAAATGATGGGAAAATTATATTTTGATTGGTACTTTTCCTACCCTGATAAACTCGTGGTGTCCAGATTTCCTGATGGGCACTTTTCCGAGTTCCGTTATTCCCTGCTACTTTTCCCGGATAATTTTTTTTATATATTGTTATTAATCTTTTCTATTTTCTATGTTAGTTCTGATGGTTTACAGATTTGTTGGTTAAATAGTTTTTAATATTTGAGAGAATAAATATTTTGTTTTCATTAAACCCCTTTGAGACTCCTGGGACACACGGTTTCCATGACTGTTGTGATATATATGTCTCAGTTCTCTTTTAGAAGTCTACTGGGACATTTTAATTCAGACATTAAGCACCTTAATCAGGGGCAGATCCAGCCTGTTGAGCTGACTGGCTTCCAAAATTTGGGGGCTTTTAGAGGTGTGCTCCCAAAGAAAACTTTGAAAATTATGTATCTAAGATTGGCTAAAGTTGCGTTTCAGGGCATATCAGCTACTGAAATTAGGATAAATAAAAACTTTCGGAAAAATTCAAAGGGTCTCTAAGGTTGTCATATGTTGAGATGAAAAGATTTAAAACTGGGAAGACACTCAGAAAACAGTATCAATAAAGATTTTCGGAAAAATTCTGAGGGTCATCCAGAAGATCCTGGAAGACCCACCCTTGTTAATAGGTTAGTCTTGAAAGGGGTAATTAAGAAGAAAGATTATAATATATACTTGAGTAAAAACTGATTTTGTATACAATATAGACTTTGATTTGAAGATTAAAACATTTTTATCGGCTTATCATTGAAAAGCTTTATATATTTGCATAAATACAAAGTTTTTTATGTTCATATAATGGAACTCCTCACTTTTCCTGAAAGATTAATCATATAATATTTTAGTATATGTAACACATTTTACTTAATAATTATAATTGCCATGTCTTTTTACAGGTATAAAAGTATTTCCAAAGCGATTCACACCATATGGTAAGTAATTTAAAAAATCACTTTAAGTAATTAAAATGTGTATTTATTTATCATATTCATTATATTCTTCTTAATAGCACTTAGTTGGGAGAATTAAGACATCAGCAAAATGAGAAGGATAATAGCATTATTGACCTAAAGAAGAATAGAGCTTTTAGACCAAAGTACTAAGGTTATCAAAGAAAAATCTGAACTCCCTCCCCATGAGTTTTATATGAGGCACAATCTAAAATTCTAGCCTCATTCCATATAAGATTTTATCTAAGCTCTGGAGAGTAGCATTTTAGGAATAGGCTAAGAATGTTGGCTATGAAAAGGGTAGTAATGATTAGAAGTTCAAAGGTAATGGAAGAGAATTATCTAAATTCAGTGAGAAGGGCTTGGCTGATAGAAATATACTTGTTGGAAATGAGGGAATAATTGCTTTTGTTTGTATGTGTGAGAGAGAGGAGTGGGGGAAGTATTTTGTTTTTCACTAAGGGAGTCACTAAGAGAAACAGTATAGGAATTGTTGGTATGCAGAAAGGAGATCCATTGGTTCAGAAGTTGGGAGATTTGTAATAAGCTTAAATGAACAGGCATTATCAGTGCAAGTAGAGAAGGAAAGCAATGCAATATATAGAAGATAATGAATTGCAATTTGATGCTGGCATTGATGAATAATTATTCCCAAATCAGGTTCTTGATTTTTTTCACTGAAGATCTTAAGTACCTTAGCTTCTTTATCAGTAATACTTGATTGGATGAAGTATGAATCAAGCACCCCCAAACTGACAGAATTGAAACGACACTGAAATGTCACCAGTCTTACCAAGATAAACAAATACAATGTCTTTTTAGGGAAGATCGCAGCTTTAACTTTGCATGGACCTTTTTTTTAAATTTAAGTTTAAAATTAAAAGCCCTTTCATGTTTCATTAGTTTTATTCAGAATTATGAGGTGTAGTGCCCATTTTAAACATTTAAACATTTTTGTAACAAAACTCTAAAAATGCTTCTGTTTTCTTTCTTTTTTGCTCATAATTTTACTGGACTGGATGAAGAAAAGTTTTAAAAAACTTTGAGATTATTAATTTCAATCTCACTCTTTTAATTTTAAACTTGTCAAAAAAGGTCCATGCAAAGTTAAAGCTGCGATCTTCCCTAAAAACACATTGTATTTGTTTATCTTGGTAAGACTGCTGACGTTTCAGTGACATCATCGAGTGTCAAGGCAAAATGTGGCCTTTCAAGTCTGTCAATTTGGGGGTGCTTGATCCATACTTCATCCACATGATTTTGCACTGCAGGGCTTGTAAACTTTACTTCTAGATATTTAAATATCAACTATTTAATTATTAAACTGTACAAGTATTTGCATTCTGTAATTTTAAGACATTATAAATAACATAAAAATAAGAAGTGCTGTCATTCATTTTCATACCATATTAGATATTTTCCACTGTTATTCTAGACTTTAAACTGCCAAATGTTTCACAGCTAAACATCTTCAATTTATTTTCTATAGTTTTGAGATGGGTCATTAACATTCAAATAGTTCTTTGGACGATTGAACTCCTTGTTGTTGTTTGTGTTGTTACCACAATGATTATAATGTAGGATTTGGGTTTTTCTTTATCCTTGCCTTGTTGGAAGACCCAAACCCGACAAGGCAAGGATAAAGAAAAACCCAAATCCTACATTATAATCATTGCCTCTTTTGAAGTTAAAAACTTCTGTTCATCACATCACATTTGGATATTACACCTGAGGAAGGCCAAAGAATGGATCAGCCGAAACGTTGTGGTAACAACACAAACAGCAACAAGGAGTTCAATCATCCAAAGAACTATTTGGATGTTAATGACCCATCTCAAAACTATAGAAAATAATTTGAAGATGTTTAGCTGTGAAACATTTGGCAGTTTAAAGTCTAGAATAACAGTGGAAAATATCTAATATGGTATGAAAATGAATGACAGCACTTCTTATTTTTATGTTCGGCTGATGAACTATTTGAATTGACAAATTTTAGAAATGTGTTTCTTGATCAATAGGAGTTATATCAAAACACTAGTTTAGTTGTCAACATTGAGGGACTGCAAGGTTCCCTGAGAGGTTGTTAGGAGTTTCACAAAAATTTTATACATGTGTGAAAAAAAGTACCTGACTTAATATGATTTTTTTTTTATATAACAAGCAGGGTTGCCAGATTAGTTTTCTCAAAATCGGACAAATTCAGTCAACCCTGCTCCAAATCTGTCAAATTTGGACCGAAAAAAATTGATGGCTAAAATAGCTGCTAGTGGCTAAAAGTTGCTAGATTATCACAATAATTAAAATAAATAACTAATAGTGGCTAAAAGTAGCTAGATTATTATCACAATAATGAAAATAAATAGCTAATGTGGCTAGAACTGATATCCGATATCTAAAAACAACAAAAAATTTTGGATGTCCGATTCTTAAAATGTTTAATTGGACCTACAGGGAGTAAAATGGACACGATGTCTCTGTCTTCATTACATTTGACACTAGAAACACCTGAATTTTATCAACCGAAAGAGGCTGTTATCTTTTAAAATCATTATAAATTTCAGTTTTTTCAAGAAAACATTTCTAAAAAAACTGAAATCCCAGATAATATAATAAAATATTTATAATTAGGATCCCAGATTTTCGATATTTATTGATTTTCGTTTTATATAGTCAGTAGTTTATAATATTATGCATAATATGTAATGGGGGTTGTGACGAAGAAAGAATTATGATACCTCAAAGTAAACGTCTTCGCATATATGCATGCTGTAAACGCCGCCATTTGCAATGTAAATGAAATGCATGCACACGTGGGGAGCGGTTTTTATCAGAATGGCAGTGAGTGAGGTGCCCGTATGTTATGCCAGCTTAATTTGAATACATGAAAAGTCGCCAGCTACTTAAGAGCGCAGGAGAGAGGCAAGGGCAAAATGCGGCGGATCGTGATTCGTACTGGATTCGTGAACGTGGATGTGAGTGAATTCATCGCAGAGAGATTGTCGGTACTCAACAGTGTTAGATGGTGTGTCTTTTTCATACTTGGCGGTGCACTTCCAGTAACAGTCTACCGGATTGTTTGTTCCTGACTGCTTTCAGCGCATTTGGTTTTGCACTATTTCCATGAACTTCTGCACACAAGCTGTGTCGTGTGTCCTGACTTTGTTTTCAGGCATGGCAAGTGACCGTAAGAAAACCCTACAGGTGTACAATAGGATAAGGGTTATCCGTCATAATGATGATAGGAAAAGACAATGTGGAGACTCAGAATAATTATTTATTACCATAACATGTTTCAGCCAAGAAATCTGGCCGTTTTCAAAAGGCGTCTGGAGGAACGATGTGTCTTACTTCGACTGAGGCGTATTTGAATTCTGTGTGGGTAGGTTTTATCTGTAGGGTCGAAACACACACACACACATACACAACAAAAAGGCTCACCACCAAACACACACATGCACCAAAAGTTTCGACACTACAGATAAAACCTGCCCGCTCAGAATTCAAATACACAACCTCGGTTGAAGTAAGACACATCGTTTCTCCAGATGCCTTTTGAAAATGGCCGGATTTCTCGGCTGAAACATGTTACGGTAATAAATAATCTTTTGCACATTGTCTTTTCCTATCATCATAATATGTAATACATATGAATTTTTGAACACACCAATGTGTTGTTAGTTGTACATAATATTTTTATGCAGGGTTTCTTTGAGATATGAAAGTTATTTCCAATGGTTATTCCAGTCTAAAAAGGTTGAGAAAGGTTGGCTAAGTAAGAGTATAAATTACACTTCATAGAACATTCTGTAGAAAAACTGAATACAACAATCTCTTTCAGACTGGGATAATAAATAATATAATCTTCACTGAATGTTGACAGGTTCTAAGTATTTTCTGAACTTTTGACCCCAGATGTTTAGATTATCAGAATTGAATTGTAAGTGTTACATTGTGTTTACAGAAGTGGAAACAAATACTAACAATTTAGCTTCTTCTGAAACCTTTTTATGCATTAATAAAATATTGTGGTGTCAGATAGCTGCAATAAAGACCTTTTCCTATTTTGCTTTCTATCTTCATTTATTTAAAATAATTTTCTAAAAACATAAAAGCCTCTCTAATTAAAAGTTTAGAATTACATTTTGATGGGATATTTTTTTTTATATGAGGCAGTTAATTGTTTTGAATTTAAAATTGCCTGCCCATGATGGAAATCAACAGCTGAAGTACAATAGCTACATTCAAACAAATGTAGACATTATAAAAAGTGATAACATATTAGCAGACATTTAAATTTATTGTTTGATTACTTTATTAAAGTTATTGGGTTTTGATGCATTTGCTCCTTCCCTGAAATCACTTTATTTCACTTATTATTTATGTGTAACAATTCTTTCTTTATTTTAGGCATTTATCTGGGTTGTTTTCAGATCATACCTTCTGAAATGAATAAGAATCCTTTGCGGAATACACAAATGACTTTAAACATTTGCATTGAACATTGCTGGGAAAAAGGGCTTTTTTATGCAGCTCTTAATCAAGGGTAAAAATATTTAATGATTCAATGATTTAGATTATCAGAATTGAATTGTAAGAGTTACATTGTGTTTACAGAAGTGAAAACAAATACTAATAATTTAGGGTTCCAGATTTTGAACTCCTTGTTGTTTGAGTTGTTAACACGTCGTTTTGGCTGATCCATTCTTCGGCCTTCAGTGTAATATCCTAAGTTCTATGGTTAAGATGTTGAAAATGGCCTAAACAGCCGTAACATGTACATCAGAAGACATACACCAATACACAAGACGGAATTACGTTCATAAAAATGTTAATTTTAAAATTTTAAGGTTTTTTAAAAAATTTTGAAGTTTTAAAATTTTAATATTTATAACATCTAGAACACTGAAATTGAAAATATTTTTCATTTTCATAGTTTATATATGATCCAAGTTTTGTTGTTTGTCATATTTGAACTTTGAAAAACATTAACATGCTTATTTCTGTAGCAATATCATTTCTAAAAGCAAAAAGGTGAAATTTCTTGACATATATTGTGTTGCACTAGCTGAAATACCTGCTTCAATTCAAACACTTGAAATATAATGTAGTTTCATAAACTCCTTTTTTATTATTATATAAGAGTTACCAGAATATTACATTCATTATATTTTCTGCTAAAGTAATTGTGAAATTCAATTATTCTTTAAAATATTTTTAAAAATATAATATTTTGGAGAAAGAGAAAAAAATTTGAAAATATAACCATTATACTTTGAAATAAAATTGCCTACTTTTCCTAAGAAATCAACACATAACTGCTAACAGCTAAAAATATAAAATTAAAATTAATGCAATCATATATGAAATGGGCAACAGGAAAGCAGCATTCTCATCTGACAAATCATCTGATTTGTTTGAAAGTATTTTTTATCAAATTAGGAGTAAATCTTTACATTCTCCATCCTTCTCCCCTTGTAAGGACTAGAGGCCACAGATACAAACTTCAAACGCAACTTTTGAGTGAATCCACGGTCACTGCAGAGAATGTGAACACTTTCAAGACTAGCCTAGACAAAGAATGGTCAAGCGGAGACATTGCTACACCTGCTCCTACTAAACTATGTAACCTACGCTCATCATAAAAGATGAGGAGCTGGGAAAAAATTGGTAGAAATCTATGTCGGTCTAATTACTGCATGGTATCTATTGACCAATATAAAGTACATAATCTTTCAGTGATTATAATCTTTCTGATCGTATATTATACTCACTCTTAGGTCATGTTCAGTGATGGAAATGGGGTTTCGATCATGGACGGATTGGGCTGCCAGGCAACCAGGCAAAATCCCAGTGAGCTGGTCAGTCTGTGGACTGCTGGTGCCTAGTCAGTAGGCCAGTGGCTCTCAAACTGAGGCCACTGCAGCACAATAGTGTTCCGCAACTGATGATCGCTGCCACTTGATACAACGTTTATGGCAGCTATTAGGAAAACAAACTGTCATGTGTCCTACATGGAGCAGTGTATGCTTGAGAATGGACCGGGTGCACTGTCTGGTCTAGCTTGGCAAAATGCTCTGTTAACCTGTAGCAGAGCATTTTGGCTGAGACAGCCGCAGAGCAATCTTGTTGTTGCATATGGCACCTGGTATTCCCAGATGGTCACCCATCTAGGGTAATGACCAGGTTTGACATTGCTTAACTTCAGTGATCATATGAGTGATCTCAAGCATATGCAAACATGTATTTTGAGCATTGAAATTGTTCAGTACAAGTATTATGTCTGCCCCCCCCCTTCCACTACAGAATTACCTTTTAAGTGGTTTTATCACTAGATTTTGTGAGATCTCAACCTTTTTAGCGACAAATAAAAGGAAAAAGGAGTGATGAGTATGCTGATGTGAAAGTTTTGTTCATTAACTACTGAAATAGTTTAATTTCATTTTTACAATTTGTGTGCCACATAAGTCAAATATATTTCTTAGTGTGCCGTCATAGAATAAAGTTTGATAACCACTGCAGTAAGCTGATAATCCCATTGGCCACACTAGTTTTCAATATTATCTGTGTTACTGACAGGGCCTAGGAAACTCTGGTCACAAAACATTTTCTTTTTTTTTTACTTCTGTCAACAAAGTGTGAAGAAGAGGTATATGTATTCACTCTTTCTGTCTGTCTGTGCACATTATCTCCATAAGTTCTCAATGAATTTCAATGACATTTTGTGGGAAAGATGGGCAATGGGATCAGGAAGAATTGATTAAATTTTAGGGCAGATCCAAGAATGTTTACTGTTGCTGTATTGTAGCTATATGTCCACACAATATCTCCAAAATATTTCAATGAAATTTTGTGTACTGGTAGGCCATGTGATACGGAAGGATTGGTTGGATTTTGGGGCGGATCTACAGAATTTTTTTCGATTGAGAGATATGTTTTTCATTTATTTTAATACATTTATGTATTCACTCAAGGTTGTCCACACAATATCTCCAAAAGTTCTAAATGAATTTCAATTACATTTTGTGGAAGAATGGGTCATGAGCAAACATCGAGTGAGCTAGTGTGTGGAGTGTGAATTACCCAATATAATTCATGTAACTTCTGTTTTTTCTTTCATGAATTTTCCACACACTCACTCAATGTTAAAAAAAGGTACACAAAAGTTGTGTGCCATCATTTTTAACATTGAGTAAGCGAGTGTGTAGAACTGTACAATTTACAATTAGGGTAGCCATTTTATAGCCAACCAAAATTTGATCATGTATAAGTAAGGATTACCCCCATTTCATATGGCCTCAAAATGTTCCTGTAATTATTCAAATTTCCAAATTTTCTCAGCTTACTTCACCCCAAACCCCCAGCTGTATGGTCTCACTGTGCTTGTCAGAATTATAGCCTACATTAATGGGCTGATTTTAGGTGTTTGCCCAGACCGTTTTGAGCTCCCAAACCACCCCTGAACTAGATATACAGTAATGTCTCCATTAGTAGACATTGAACATACAAAATCCTGGAAATTGAGAAGTAGGTATAAGCCATACTGGGGTGTACCCCTCCTCCCTCCCTTCCATCCCCCACTGGTCATGTTATTTTCAAATTCATCATAAACAAATCTGCAGGCAAATGTAAACAGAATTAATATCATGGATTTTATGATATATCTCTTGGTCACTTGGGGAAAAACATGATTCATGAATGCTGATGCAGAACTATTGATAATGTTCTTTATTATTCTAAAAGAGCTTTTAATGCATGAAAAACTTTAGAGTTTATCTATTCATAAGGTAACATGATCCTTTTAAATAGGTTTTCAGATATTTAACTTTAAAATGAAAATACTAAAAAAAGACCAGAAGTGAAGAAAAGATTAAGAAGAAATGGTTACTAAACTGATATTATATTAAATGGTAATTGTAGATAATGGTGACTACACAAAAGACAGTTGAACTGATTTGTAGTTGTAATAAGCAATGTAACATTTATCAATTTATGTGGGGCTTTCTGTATCCTCTTGTTTTGTTTGTGCTTGCTCTTACTTCTGTTATAATTCCTGTTGAGAAACAAAGAATGTGCAGAAGCTAAAGAATGTAGGTACAGACATGACAACAAATGATTCTGACACATTTATTTTAGTATAAAAACAAGTATACAAATTGTATATACAAGCAAACATCATAACAATCATACTTAGACAATATCTAGGGCCTTTAACATTTGCAGTTGTGTAATAAACATCATAATTCTTTATGACTCAAATCTATCAACTCTGCAAAGAAAATAAGTTGTAGCTTGAGTGGATTACTTAATGCAAAGATATGCCTAAGACAAGTTAGCTGTGTTTTCTTCTTGTTTCCAAATTATGTTGTAATCAGGGCCGGATTATACTATAAGGCTGAGTAGGCTTAAGCCTAGAGTCCCGTAGGTAACAGGGGCCTGGAAAAATTCTGGGATATTCATATTTTTCTTAATTTTATTTTTGACGAGACCCTAGCAGGATTAGCCTATACACAAACTACGCTACAGCGTAGGGCCAAAAATAAATAGCAATTTAGAAATGTATCACTACTACTACTACAGGGAAAATGAATTAAACAATAAAACTGTCAAAATAAGAACATTCCCTGATGTGAAGTCTGAGCGCTCACTATAGCTGGAGCCTGATATGGAATAATAATAATAATAATAATAATTTGCTCTTATTTAAAAAAAAAAATAATAATAATAATAATAACAACAATAATTATTATTTTTAAAAAAAGAGCAAATAGACCTGACATTGTTATCAAGGACAAAAGAGAAAAGAGGTGCTTGGTCATCAACATAGCAATACCATCTGACAGAAATACATCCATGAAGGTGACTGAGAAAATGTCCAAGGACCTGGAAATCGAGAGCAACAGGATGTAGGGCATGAAAACCACCATAACACTGGTGGTCATCGGAGCTCTAGGACTTGTGAAGAAGGGAACAGAAATCACTATATCCCAGGTAACATCAACATCCATGTAGTCCAAAAGATCGCCCTACTTGGAACAGCCCACATACTACGGAGAGTGCTGTCAATTAGATGAAGACTCACCTATAGCTCCCCTGGCTCTACAGGATGCAATAATAATAATATAAAAAAACAAAAACAACTTAATAGAAATGTCCTAACAAACATCTCTTTAAAAAATGGAATGAATATATTACACATTAGCACATAACAATCCACTTTATTCACACAATTGACAGATTGCATTACTTATAATTATACACAAAATGGGGGGGGGGGCATATTGCTAATAGTCTAGGTTAATCAGGCCCTGATTGAAATAGTGAATTTGGCTGTTTATTTGTGTAAGCATCCTCATTATTTTTGGTCAGTGAATTGGATTGAGTGTATATGCCAGGCCTTGTATGTTTGGTTTTAGTTTGAAAACTCTTCTCTTTTTAGACTTTGTAAAAATCACTCTAGATCTCTTTCAGTGGCAACTTATCATTGTTTTTTTTGCATAGTATTAGGTGTGTGCAAAGGGTCCAGCGAAAAACTGGTTTTCAACTGTCTCTAGTTTTCAAAAAACAGCACTGAGAACTTTTGCACACACCTAATACATATATGATTTTCACACAAGAAACTAAAATCAGTTATTCTGTTATCAAGATTTCTTTAAAAGTCTATAATTCACACTTGCCTTATTAGATATTGTAAGCTACCTAATCTGTAAGCTAAAGAACAATAATTTATTTTTGTAAAAGAATGTGTATACCATTCATTCCAATTGAGAATCACCACTACAAAAGGTATGGATCAGAGAAAAGACTAGAGTAAAGGACATTATACAACTAATTAAACAACAAAAGTGGAAATGGGCCGGTCACCTAGCGAGAAGAGATGACAATAGATGGGGGAAAAGACTAACAGATTGGTGCCCATGGGATAGTAAAAGAAGTAGGAAATGGCCAGACACAAGATGGAGGGACGAGATAGAAAGGTTTGCCGGTAAGACTTGGCAGAGATTAGCACAAGATAGGTTGTCATGGAAGGAGATGGGAAAGGCCTTTGTCCAGCGGTGGACTTATAACGGCTGATGATGATGATGATGATGATCTATCCATCCATCTGGACTTTGCACAGCCCTAACCATTCATAGTAGAAACTTGAAATTTTGTACACACACACCCTGGGTAGGGAAGATGTTGTTTTTGTTTTTTTTAAATTCCTCTCCAAAATAGGGTTTTACTGGGGATTCAATTTTCAATGAAAGCTTATGCTAAATTGGTCACTAGTTTGTGCTCATTTGTTCTTTGAAAATTCAGACATTTTTTAGTGATCACAGCCCAACCTTTTAATTGATTACCCCCAACACAGCATATATGGGTGGCGGTGATTCATAATTTCCCTTGGAATGCTAGTTATTATTATTATTATTTACTCTTGAAAATATGAAAACTTTATTCATTTCAAAGTTGCTTTATTGTTTCTATATTTTATTCTTTGCTTTGTAAAAATCTATCTTGGTTGGTCACTGCAAAATAATAATGAACAATCTAGGAAAGAACTTGAATCATTACATTTTAATTTTTTTCATCAGCCTTTTAAGGTCCATTGTTGGACACAGGCCTCCCCAAGTAAGAGCAAGACACGGAGGTGATGAGCTTCATCCTGCCATGTTGGCAGGAAGGAAGAGATTGATTCATGCCTTTCCAAGGGCATTAGTTCAAAGTTGAATGCAAATTGTCTCCGCTAGAGTTTGCACTCGGTTCACAATCCCATTTGCTGTACCTCTAACCACTCAGCCACTTGCACAACCATTGTTTTGATAAGAAGAATTAAATATTGATAGCAAGGATACATCAGTGCAAAGATATGCCAGAAATGCGGCAGACAAATGTTGCTCAAATGATCTGAGTAAAAGGCTGATGAAAAATATAAACAGCCAGTAGATATTTTGTTCATTATCTTTTACAGCAAAGATTTAAATTGTTACTTAGATTTCAAATGATTCATTTGCAACTATACATTAAAACTGATATCACTATTATATTACTTGTTTATTTTACCTCTATTTTTTGTCAAATAATTGCATCAAATTTGAAAAAACTTGCAGCGTCAGCTCTTTTCCAACTGTAGGACTCACTATTAGATATTTTTCAGTTGCTAAAAACAATTTCTTTTAAGTTAATCTATAAAGACATTGGTTTCCTAAGGTTAATAAGAAATTTTCCTTTGCACTAAGATGATTTGGATCAAGTTTATATCAGTCACCCTAAAAATTGTCAAATCGAAAAGGCACACATTTTGCCTCAACACTTACATTCGATAAAAAATAGGTTGTTTTTTTTATTTTTTTTTTAAACTAACAAATTTTCAAAGTTACTAAGATACTTTCTCCCAGAAAAATAATTATCATTTAAATTTCAGTAACTGTCATCTTAGCGTAATAAAAAATAGAAAAAGGAGGTTGGATTGAAAGCACAAAAAATGTTTGGTCAAAGCAGCTAGTAGTAAACTAGTCTCCCTCTGGCAATGAGGGTGTATGTTCGATTCTCACTGTAGGCTTACTCTTTATTTCTGATTGCGCTGTTATTCGTTGCCATAGAAACAGTGGCCCAAATTAATAAGGTGTATAAAAACTACTAAAATTAGGATGAGGGTAAAAACTAGTCAAATTTTTTCAAAAAGTGGTAAATACAATGTTTATAATTTGCCTTTGTAGAATAACTTTAAAATTTTGGCAAGAATGAATTAAATATATTTATTTTATTACTTCACAAGAATTTGAAAGAATTATCAATTTTTGATTTAATTGGATCTGATTATATAAGGGTATAATATTTGACAGGATAAATGTAGAGAAAGAAAGTCATACCTTATTAAAGTCCATCTAATTTTTCTCATCTTGAAGTTAATCGGTTCTTTAACCTCTTTTGAATTATAAGCAATTCTAAGATATTTTGCAGTTGCCTTTCATAATTATCTTTAATAATAAGAAAACAAGTTATATGTAACCAGAGATATACAACTCAACTTTGCTTTTACTGATGATTATCTACTGTTTACTTTCAACAAAAAGTAGATCAACTGCCAGAAGTAATGGCTGTATCTACATACAGTGAGTGTACATGCAATGTCTTATAACTGACCAGATTTGGTTGTAAATATGAAAGAGCATCATACAATGATATTTCAATGAGTTTCTAGTGAAGAAAGATATTGGTAGGATGGTGTTCCTTCTTCTTATACCGCATGAGTCCTTTATGTAATTTACTGCTATTAATAAGTAAAAGAGGACATTATTTTTATCCATGGCCTAGTTTTAACCATACCAAGTTCTCTTTTATATCAATTACTTTCTTGCAGGCATCTAATGGGCTGTACATGAGGACAGATCAAAAGAAAGAGTAAATTCTTAGATATATGAAGATAAATGCATGCATAAGATTTTTTTTTTTCAAATCCTGCTCTTATCAAATACTTTAGATATATCATGTAACAAGAGAATATTTCTTTAAAAAAAATAAAAACTTTACACTTGCCGTAATGTCATGGTTATAACTTTTGCGGTTAATGCCGAATTTAAATGTATCTCCAAAGTGATATTAAAACTACTTTTAGGTTTTTAAACTTCATTATATTATTGCACAATATTCACTTACGTTTCAGTTTGTTAGAATGAATATCTATTTAACATATATGTGTGCTGTTAAGATGGATACTGAGGATTTGCTTCACAGGATATCTCCAATTATACATTTTATATTTTTACTCTTGACTTAATCTTTGCAGATAATACCAAATTGTACCACTCAGTCTTGTTGCTGGTTGACCAAGTAAGAGTACAGGAGGGCCTAGATAAATTAATGCTATGGTCAAGAGAATAATTATTAACTTTTAATGAAGATAAATGTAAGGTGTTACATGTAGAAAATAGAAATATGTGTTACGATTACTGTATGAACGAAAGTATACTAGATATTGTAAATGATGAAAAGGATCTTGGTATCATAGCAACTGATAAACTATCATTCTCCATGTATATTGCCAAATAGGGTACTAGGACTGATTAAGCATACCTTTTCATATATAGACAAGGGCTCGTTCCCTATACTATATAAGACTTATATCCGTCCACACCTCAAGTACTGTGCACAGGCCTGGTCACCCTACTTTGAGTAGTGGCTCTGGTGCCATGTTTGTTTTTGGATTCTATGCTGGTAGTATCAATAAACCAATCATTTTATTATTTATTTTTATTAGATTATTGTAACTCATTTTCCTTGTTTGCCTCCCCACAATGGCAAATTCGACACAGTCTTTTTTAGGGTCGGGTCCTGCACGCGAATGTGCAGGCAGAGGTGGGTGGGGGGGTCACAAGTCCCCATGACTAATGTCATGTGGCCTTGGGGCAAGATGGTCAGTGGTCACAGGACGAATCCTGGGCATGCTGGACGAATCCCGGGCAAGAGACTGCCCAACAGCCTGCTCAACTTCTCAGCCATAAGGCTTTAATATCCTGTGCAACCTCTCAGACGAATCCTGAGCATGCGACAAGGACCCTGGAATGTATCCCAGGCAGGGGTTCTCCGAACTTCGAAGCCATGAAAGTTTCGAAGAACAAATACTACACTCTGATATTAGTCAAATGGCCAAAAAGGGAGCAAAGTATTGTAACTCATTATTCTTAATTCTTTTATCACAACTCAATTCAAGCCATCAATCTACAGCAGTGAGTAAACAGTGCGGATTGGAAACACAAATAAGCTCCTTGTGAGATTCAAACTCATGTCCCTCTTGCCACAGGGAAACCTGGTTAAATGCACCTGCTGCTTTGCCATCTAAATGCATTGTATTTCTTTGGCTCATTGAAAAGTACTTGCATTTTACCATTGATTTCAAAACTACTTAGTTTTCCTTTCAGAAGCTGTAGGGAAATAG
The DNA here is from genome assembly GCA_006491835.1 of Architeuthis dux. NCBI lineage: Eukaryota > Metazoa > Mollusca > Cephalopoda > Oegopsida > Architeuthidae > Architeuthis > Architeuthis dux. The sequence goes on along the minus strand of VCCN01000825.1, from coordinate 1,199,465 downwards.
TTGGGTATGAGTGTTAAAACAGTATTAAAACAGGCTAATAAAATGCATAATGAATATATCTAGCTCCTTGTTTGCACCCACATGGAGGCATAACGAATACATCTAACTCCTACATGGAGGCATAATGAATAGTTATAACTCCTTGTTTTCACCTACATGGAAGCATAATGAATATATCTAGCTCCTTGTTTGCACCCATATAGAGACATAATGAATAGATATAACTCTTTGTTTTTACCCACATGGAGGCATAATGAATATATCTAGCTCCTTGTTTGCACCCATATGGAGGCATAATGAATATATCTAGCTCCTTGTTTGCACCCATATGGAGGCATAATGAATATATCTAGCTGCTTGTTTGCACCCATATGGAGGCATCATGAATATATCTAGCTGCTTGTTTGCACCCATATGGAGGCAAAATGAATAGATATAACTCCTTGTTTTCACCTACATGGAGACATAATGAATATATTGAGCTCCTTGTTTGCACCTACATTGAGGCATAAAAAATAAATGTTATCATGGTTATTTGCAACAAAATCTTGCAGTCCAGCAAGACGAATTTGGGTTACTCTTATATCAGTAGTTGAATGATGATAATTTGCATATATTGAAAAAGTTGAATCATGATAATTTACAAATATACACTAGCATTATATATTCAAATCAAATTATAGATTACTTGGATTTTAGAATGTCACTTTCATGAAACCGATCAGGTTAATTTCTTACTTTCCTACTTTGAATAAGATAATTGTTATTGTTTATCTTATTAAGAGTTAACCTTATTTGCACTGAACCATTTGTAGTAATTTCACAGCTCAGCCTTTTAAGAGTTGAGTTTCATCATTCAATCTCATTATGCTCAGCCATATCTGTGTCCCTTTGCTGTGAGTAATGTAGATTAAATCCAATTCTTGTTATTTTTAAAAGAATATATAATTGTGGTAGATTTGATATTCACTTCTGGTTATTGAAAGTGATGAAAGAAACTTGCAGAATTCAAGGAATTTGACAACATAAAATAGGATTAAATCATCCTGCATACAAATTCTAATACATCCTCAAGTTGAAGCATTGAATAAGCTAATGAGTGAGAATTCTGAGTCTACTCTCTGCATGCTGATATTGTTAATGCAATGAGGTATGTTGAGACTGCAGATGTAAATGTATTGATAACATTGTATCAAATTGTTATGTTTCTTGTAATTTTCAAACCTGCAGCATATCAGTATGCAGGTAGTCAGCAATACAAAACTATTATTGTATGTCTTAAGTATAGAATAAAGATGGTTTATTATGAATTTGTTGAGTTCTTAGTTATCAAAGTATTGTTTCAGTGGAACAAGTCATTAACCAGTGTATCACCAAGCAGGGGGTTCTTTCAAAGTTTAGGATATTTCTTATTGCATGATACATATTTTTCAGTATTTCTGAAAGAGACTTTTGATTGAAAATTTACTTTTCCAAATTGCTCTAAAATAAAAAAAAAAGTACTATGATGATAATTTTGCCTTTGTAGAGGTTGATTACAGTAAAATATATTTAGTTGTTTTCTTTTCTGCTAGTAAAATGCCACTTGTGTCCTTTCCCAATTAGTGTAACATGAGATGAAATGATCATTTACTTCTTCATTTAAAAAAGCTGAGAATCTCTAGACATTGCTTATTCTTGGCTAAAATCTGATTGAATCACTGCATTAAAAAATTGTTCCATCAAAAAAATATTTTAAAACAGCATTGCAAATCCATTCTTGATATTACAGCATAATAAGTATATACACTAGCATCAGGGTCAGATCTAGGGGATCTTCCAGAGTCTTCCGGAAGATACTCAGAATTTTTCTGAAAGTTTTTATTTACCTTAATTTCTGTAGCTGATATTCCCTGAAATGCAATTTTAGCCAATTTTGAATACATAATTTTCAACCCCCCCCATACCCCCTGCCCCCAAAGGGGGGTGGGGCTCAACAGGCTGGATCTGCCCCCTGAGCATAGTACAAGTGACAGGATTATTTATGTATAGATCAGCTCTTTTTCCTAGGATCAGAGTATCTGTGCCCTATTCCTAAGATCAAAGAATCATTCCCTGGTCCTCTGCCTAGTATCAAAGTGTAGTATCTGTGCAATCACTGAAAAGTGTTAAACACAAAATAAAACATATATATATATATATATATATATATATATATGTGCCTAAAGCTTATTCCTTATTTCCAATCTGTGCTGTTCACTCACTAACTTAGGCTGACAGTCTGAGTAAGTTGAGAAAAAAAGCAACTAAAGAATTTAAGATAAAGGAAAATACTTGACAAAAATTACTAATGGTTGACGAAGCTTCATCTAATAAAAATAAATATTACTACAACTAGTGTACGTGAAAACAATAACAAATATGGTGCTGAACAATCGGGGAAGGATGAGTTTAGGTTTTTGATTTGATCTCCTGCTAGCCATAAGAGTCCTAATAGCTCAATCAGTAGAGCAGCGATGTACATAGGCAGCTTCTTAAAAGGGGTTAAAGGGATGCGAGTTTGAGTCTTGCCTAGAGCTTATTCTTTATTTTGTTGTTTACTTATTGCCATGGTGTGATGGTTTGAGTAAGTTGCAATAAAAAGCAACTAAAAATATTTAAGATGAAAGAAAATACTAGTAAAAAGAAATGATGGGGTTGAGAGACATTTTAAAAAAAGGAATTCTTTTTATCCGAAGACTGAAGTGTGTATATAACTGATCATATATCTCTGTTTCTATTCCTTTTAATGCTGTCACTACTTCAGATATACTTAGCATGAGAGCATAATCAAGCATTACCAACCTAAGATAACAGCACATAGTTACCTAAAATGATGCTTCTGTGGTTTTTACACAGATCATTGAGCACATTCCAAATTGCTGTAACAGTATGGCTGCCATATGTTGATATTCTTGTTAGGAAAAGAAGCGAAACAAAATGCAAAACTTGTTTTCGGAGACTTTTGTAATTGATGCTTGTTGGCAGACAACATTTTTATTTATTTATTTTTTTTTGCTAGCATTCACCCCCTCCAATTAATTAGTACAATTCACAGATCCCATTGACAAAGATACATGCTTCTCTAGTAATTTTTTGACATCTAATATATTATAAATCGTAACTTTTCTTTAATTCTTTTTTAAGACCGTTGAATTTACTGCTTTTGATGGTATTGGAAACTGTCAACCATAACTGTTAACAAAACATTCTTCAGTTTTCAAGTTGGTCTGCCTGACTATGTATCACATGTACAGGCCATACCAATGAAGCTAGAGGGCTGAAATCTTCAACATTTACTCCATATTATGTCTAGAAAAAAACTTTTTGTTTTGTTAATCCCCCCCTCCACCCTAAATAGAATTTTAGTGGGGGATTCAATTTGCTATGTAAGTTTATGCTAAATTGATCCCTTAGTTTGTGTACAGTTGTTTTTTTTGAAAATTCAGACTTTTTTTTAGTGATCACTGCCAAACAAAAGGCGAGAGAAGTAATTTATTCATTGATCACCCCTTTTTCAAATTTTTTATTTGATCAACCCTAACATGGCATGCTACCAAAAGATGCTGGTAACATGACTGTTTCTATTGAGTGACTAACCAGACTTGTTCTGTTTTTATTTAAGAGGTCCGATCTCACATAGCAGCATTTGAATTCAAAATTTGTAGAGGTACAAGTTAAGTAGTGTGGTCCCTAAGAAGTGCAGTCCCTTACAAAGCTAGTAGTATTGCTTTATTTTCACATCCCAGTGTGCGGTCCCTGCTAAAGAACTATTAATAGCTACTTATTGGCAACTTTGTTGACCCAGTTACTCATGCTCATACTAACTCAGTTGAATACATGTGGAAGAAGTGCAAAAAGAAATTCAAGGCTATGTTGGAAGTGCATTCTACTATGTGACTGTCATATTTAGATGAATTCAAGTGAATTGTGGTGACAGCAATATGGTCGTACACACAGTACTGCTTTTGACCATGTATTGTTGCAGATTTTTCATTGGTATATTACGCCTTGAATTGTATTAAAATAAATTAATAAAATTAATGCTTGGAATTCATTTCCATTGTAACACCTTAAATTGTATTAAAATGAATTAATAATTACTGTTTGGAATTCAGGACCACAGTCATTGGAGTATGGGATACGAAAATAAAGCAATACTGCTAGCTCTGTAGGAGCGACCACACATCCTTTTGGGGACCACACTACTATAATGTTGTCTTGTATTTAGTGCCTTTGTTTGCTTTGTTGTCCTTTCTGTTTTAGCTGTGCTTAGTTCGAACACGTTTGATTCATAACTGTATTTAGCATGTTAAGAAAAGAGACGGAAATAAAGACATGTTGCTCAGGGCTATTACCTGTGAAGAAGTCAGAGCCTTCCCCGTTCCCACTTCTGGGCTCCTGTTTTTGTGACCGGAAACAGGGCTCATAAAAACGGGGACTGTTGGGTAAATTCTCGCTGTGTTTATTCATATTAAAAATATATATACATTACAACTACTTAACTTATACCTTTGTCGATGATCACCTTCCACTATTTTTATAATGTCTGTGTTTAGTCACTTTAGTAGAAGAAATTTTCTAAAGATTTTACCAACATTTGTGAGATTCTACTTTAACTTAGCTGCATTAGAGGAGACAGCCAGTTTATGTTAAATAATGAAGAAGTTTTCTATTTGTTTTTGGTTCCTTTCACAATTACTTTAGATATGAGATATAAGTTTTCTCTCAATATTAGTTCTAGAAGCTAGTTAGTTCTTTTTAATTAATTTGCAGTATCTACTTACATATAATCTTAATACTTGAGTAAATTAAGTTTCAGGTGCTGATATCATTATTCTTTGGTCTTGTCTATTAATGAAATAACACCTCTGCAAGATTGTTGATTTTCTAATTTCAAACTGACTTCCAGTGATACAATATTGTAATCTGTATTTCCTAAGTTTTGTGAATAAGCATGTAGTATTCAAAACAGAAATGAGGAATTCTATATAGTTATAGTTCAACATTTGATATCTTAGCAAGTGGTGAGGTATGAAATGAGAAACAATATCAATTCATCTTTAATTTATATTTTTTTTAAATTGATCTTCACTTTTTTCTCATTATAAATATAGCATGTAGGAAATAAATTTATTAGATTTTATCTGAACTTTTGAAAATATTCTGAATTGAATAGTTGTTTTAAAAATGCATAGTTCAGGTTTTAGAATTTGAAAACTATAGCTTCTGAGATGACCTGATGATTAAAAAACTAATGTACTCTGTAAATAACGTACATGTAACATCATAAAGTCACAGTCTCTTTAATTTAATTGGTTCAATTTGAAAATAATTTAATGAAAAAAAATGCTCAGGCCTACAAAAGCTTGCAAGATTTTGACCTTCTAGCCATTGGGATGTTGAAAATGGCCTAAACAGCTGTAACATGTACATCAGAAGGCATACACAAGGCGGAACTACGTTAATAAAAATGTTAATTTTAAAATTTTGAAGTTTTAGAATTTTAATATCACTGAAACTGAAAATATTTTTCATTTTCATAGTTTATTGCAATAATATTAAATTTTTTTTTTTTTATATATCTTTTTTTTTTTATCTCTTATGACTAGTTAATTAAAAGAAATTTTTATCAGGTTATTGAATATAATGTACAAAAAAGAACAGGTGGGGAGGGGTCAACTGTACCAAGAAACATTCCAGCATTTTGAATAGTAACATGTCTTAAAGGTGTCATATATCTTGACCTGGCATCCTATGGCATTTCAAGGTTATGCAACCCTCCACAACCAGTGGGGGTCAGGGAGTTTTTCATGATCCAGTGATGTTATAGATGACCTAACATGATGTCTTTTGATCTTGGCAGATCTCCACATGATGTTATAAAGTCCATGTGACATCAGTTCTCTTTTGCTACCATAGGTCAGTTAGTCTTTCTTACAGTGTCATAAACTGAAATGGTGATATATGTACCCTGTGATGTCAGATGGCTCAGCTGTGTGCTACTTGATCTAGGCAGACTTTGTAACATCATAAAGTCACTTAATGTCAGTGTTGCATGAAACAACTTCTCTTCAATCTTCATGGGTCAGACGGTTTTCCTCTTTAGGTTGCAAACTGGAATGTAACATTCATTATTGACATTACAGGACCCAAATTGATGTCACTTTACTTTCACATAACATTATTATGTCATAGTGAAGAAGCCTCTCTGACCAGCCAAAGCTGAACAAAATAGTATCCTGTGGAGATTACATAATCTGATGAGAATAAGTTATATCACACTAGAGACTGTGTGATATCACTTGTCCTATTGCATCCAGTACTGTTTTCTACAATGTTCAAACTCCTGATTTTATTGTACAACATTACTGATTTATAAATATTCATTAATCAAGCTGAAATCTAATGGATGAAGTTAGTTATATTGAGAATTTGTATTTTGGGATATCCTTACAGAACAAAACCCAATTTATATCATATATTGCTCTTAAAATGATATTGAACAATATACTGAATCTGTTTTATATCTACTTAAAAAAATTTACTTTGTCAAAAAGCCTCTGAAATGTATGTATAAGTTTAAAGAAATTGTAACAGGTATCTCTCTCTCTCTCTCTCTCTTATATATATTT
>VCCN01000825.1:1118298-1134958 GCA_006491835.1 Architeuthis dux | reverse complement strand
AAAGAAACAAACTCTGTGCAGGGATTGAACCCACGTCCACCTGGGAAGCTACCTTATACACTGGCGCCAGGCAAATATAGGCTCTCCATTAATAAATGTCATTATAATTATCATTCTTCATTTGTACACAACAAGGTCTTCTGAATTGTTATTTCAATCTAATATTGTCAGATAAATTATAATCCACAATACAATCGTCATATATCTATAGCATAATGATGAAAAAAGCATTTATTTTACCCAACAAATATTTATTTTTCGACATAATCTCCTACCTTATCAATGCACTTAATTCAGTGGTGAATTATACAGTGAAAATTTCAGATCAAAATTCAGCTAATAACTATGTGTCAAGCTACAGATTTATTGATCCACCCTTATAAAAATAAATGCACATACAGAGAAAGGGGGTGTTACTGAGTTGAAATAATTCCTGACATATTCATAACCTATTTTGTTTTGTTCACATTAAACATTTAGTAAAAAAAAGACCATTTTGTTTCACTCAGTTTACTGTCTTGCAAAACCTGAGTTTTTTATTTCTTTTAATTAACAGCATAAAATAAATGTGTGCTGTTTTCCTCTCAAAGAAGTAGCAGCGTGATATGTTCAAGTGGATTTTAGATTTCCTATTCTGTTTAATAAAGGCAGCAATCAGTCTATATATGAGAACCTTGAAATGTTCAAACTAAAAAAAAAATGAAATTATCCAATTTCTAATTAAACACTTCAGCAAGTCTTCAGGTACAATTATGTGTAATAAGTCTGGTAGCTTTTAATCTTATATCTATCTCTGTGTGTCTGTGTCTGTGTGTGTGTGTGTGATCATTTAGCAATAATTTAATTTTAATGAAACTTCATAACATGCACACACATATATTAGTCTGCTCAGCTCAGTTGAGCCACTGGAGGCCAAGAATTTATCTCCAATGATACAATCGTTGTTTGTAGCAGTGTTTTTTTGTATTTTTTTATTTTTTTTTTTATTTAACATCCAAAATGGACTGCCTTTACAACCAGACATCCAAAATGGACTGCATTACAGTGCTCCAAATGCTTTGATGTTGCCATCCAAACATGAGTACAACACTACGAAAAAATATTTTTGGCAACAGAGTTTCAATGCTGTAGAGTTTGGTCATAAATAATACCTGATAATATCTGTTTTTATTGTGCAATTTTCCAGTAGAAATAATAAAATCCTGCTATATTTGGTTTAGAAGAAAATTAACTTTCTATAACATAGTGGTAGGGTTGTATTTATGTATGGGCGATACTGAATATGGATACACATTGCATTATATTTACGGTCAGCCCGATTCATTCTAAAAAGCTATTCATTCAAACGTAATGAAACTTTCACAGCTTTTCAATAAAATATCTATCAGTCTCTTCACACAGTCTCTCACCCTTCTGAACAACTGCTTGAAGTCTGCTGCAAAGGTTTCTTGTGGCCACCCCCTCAAGGACTGTCTTGAACTCACTACAATCTCTTTAGGGCTGTCAACACCTTTTTACAAACTTTTTGATTTGGACTTTGGTAACATTAAAAAAAAAGTCACAAACGAGGGAGATTACTGCTGTAGATTGATTGGGGGTGGAATTTCAGCTTCTTTTTCAGTGTAACAGGAGGAGAGAAACATTAATGGTAAAGACTCAAAGACTTGATTCTTCATTTCCTCTCACAACTTAGGCATGCAGAAGGTAATATACCAATACACAATCTTTTGATTCTCTTGTTAAAAACCGTCAATCAGAACTACCACCAAAACTGTCAACATAGGTTTCTTCAGTTTTTAAATTGGTCTTGCTGGCTATGTATCATGAGTACAGGTCGTACCAATGAAGCTAGATGGCTGAAAATTTAAACATTTACTCCTTATGTCTAGAAAAAAGATGTTTTTTTTTGTTTTTGAAAAATTCCCCCCTAAATAGGTTTTTAGTGGGTGGTTCAATTTGCAATGTAAGTTTATGCTAAATTGGCCCCTTAGTTTGTGTCCGGCACCATTCATGATTTTCTTTGAAAATACAGATTTTTTTTTGTGATCACTGCATAACAAAAGACGAGAGAAGTAACTTATCCATTGATCACCCCTTTTTCCAATTTTTTAATTGATCACCCCCAAAACAGCATGCTGCCAAAAGACACTGGTCACAAGATGGTTTTTATTGAGTGACTAACAAGAACTGTCTTTTGATTCTCTTGTGATACTTTTACGGCTGGGAAAGAGCTCACAGAGGTCTTTCCTGAACTTCAAACTTTCTGAGAAAGTTTCTGTCCAAGAAACATTTAAACAGTTTTTTTTTTTTAAATTCTTAGATGAAGCTTTGTCAATTATTATTAATACTAGAATATTACCCGTCATATGACAGTTTTTTTAATACTGGGAATATACTTATACATTATGGATAATAGCAGGTTTTCTTTTGTTTTGGTCATCCATATTTAGCTAAATATTAGTGTTAAGCGAATTTTCCTTACCCATAAATAATGAATGCCCACAAAATTACTGGCTTTCATCATTTATGGGTAAGGAAAATTGTCTTAACGCTCACTTTACAATTGAAGTGGTTTTACAGGTAACAGACACACGTTAAAAGCAAATGTATTTTTCATTATATTTCTAGTAAAAAGAAATATTATTTTCAAAATCCAGTTAATTAAAATTGAATGATATTTATCAAATCCTAATTACATACATGCTATTTTATTTTGGAAAGACTTTTAATACAGAGATTAACTTCAAGTACAGAGACTCTAAAATAAGACTAAAACCTGCTTTAAGTAGGCTAAAATATTTTTAGGTATAATGTATTTGTATGTATTCCTTTTAAAATCTATTATAAGTGCTAGAATTTAAAATTATGCAAATCACTTAACTCCATCATTCTGAATTGAACGGAACGGTTAGTACATAATGAAGTGTTTGACTGAAATGAGCTATGGTGTTGTGATTTTTAAAAGGGTCTAAAATCTGTTTTAAGTATGCAAATCTTTGTTTTTTTTAAATCATTGTATTCAGACATATGTTGGGGCATTGTATGAAAAATATCAAAGTTTTTGCTGGTCTACACACTTAGATATGAACATATATTTAGTGTGATCAAAATCAGCATTACAAAGCCACAAACCATATAGGTATAGATTTTGTCTAGTACTTCTTTCATCTTAATTTCAGCTGAGTTTTATCACAACTCTCAGACCGTCATTCTATGGCCATTATTAAACAACATAGATCAGAAATAAAGAATTAGCCTCTGGTAACACTAAATTTTCATCTATTTTCCTTGAAAAGCCTATCTTCATGCAACAACTGCCTTACTAATTATGTCACAGAGCCTTCTGGCTGCAGTCATTCAAATCTAACTGTATAGTCATTCCTTATCTTCCCCAAATGCCTGATACATCACCATCTTTATTTACATACACTAGTAGTATTAGTAGTAATTTTTTTTTTTTTTTTTTCACTTTTTAGATGAAGCATTGTCAAATTATTAATTTTTCAACTATTTCTTTCATCTTAATTTCAGTTGCTTTTCATTGCAACTCTCTGACCGTATTTCTAGGGCTGTTAGTTAGCAACATGGATTAGAAATGAAGGTTAAGCCTCTAACTCGACTCTAACTCACATCCCTTTTCCTTGGGAAACCTATCTTAATGCTGCCTTACTGATTAACAGCTGTAGAATGCTGGTCCGAGAGTTGCAATAAAAAGCAACTGAAATTAAGATAAAAGAAATGCCAATCGAAAAATTAATGACAGGTCTGGTTAGTCACTCAATAGAAACCATCACGTGACTAATGTCTTTTGGCAGCACGCTGTGTTGAGGATGATCAATTAAAAAATTGGAAAAAAGGGTAATCAATGAATAAGCTACTTCTCTCACCTTTTGTTGGGCAGTGATCACTAAAAAAACTCAGAATTTTCAAAAAAACAAGCGTGAATGCCGGACATAAACTAAGAGACCAATTTAGCATAAACTTACATTGCAAATTGAACCCGCCACTAAAAACCTATTTAGGGTTGGTTTTTTTTGGGGGGTGGAACTTTTTTCTGGATATAATAAGGAGTAAATGTTTAGATTTTCAGCCCTCTGAACATACATAGCCAGCCAGCCAGCCAGCCAGCCAGACCAGCTCAAAAACTGAAGAAACCTATGTTGACGATTTCTAAAAGAAATACCAGTCAAAAAATGAATGATAATCTAAGCCGTTTATTGGCACTTGATTTTTTGGATCAAATCATTAAATTCAGGCTCAACAACTATGACGATTCTGTTTATATCTTTGTGAACTCCTTTTGTTATGATATACAGCCACAAAAAAGTTATTCCGGGGTCAAACACCTGTGCGGAAATGTAAATGACCTGGTCACCTTAGGACATAGGTATATGTGTGGGTGTCCAAAAAAAAGGATGTGGAAACCGGAAATGACATCTGCGTGGGCGTTCTAGAAACCTATAAAGCAGATCCGAACACAAAAACTTAGAAGCTCAGAGGACCCCGGCAGACTGCCTAGGGTTGGAAAGGCACAAGGCCTGGGTTCCCCTGTTGGGAACGGTCTCTCGGCACCTCTCTCCCACTCTGCACTCTCCGGCCGATGAAGTGTATGTTATGAAATAAAAATATGTCTCATATTTTTACAAGCAGTCTTTGAGTTCTTCCTTTCTATCCAAGTTCACGATTTCCCTCCCGTAAATGAGCAACCCACGACAAGAGAACAGTGAAAAGGGCTATACAACACTTTATCAAAGCTGGTCTTCTTTTCACAGGTTCAATTCTTCCTTTTAGTCTAGCATTAGAATTGATAATTTATGGAATTAATGACAGAACTTTATCTCAGAACTTCAGGCAACATCTTCTTTAACGAGCTGTGGATTTCTGAATTCAAAGAGGAAAAACTGTTTCCTTTTTTACTTTTCTGACCTACCACCATGTGTTTAAGGTATCTCGTATACATTTTCTTTTCATAAGCGACACCTTAAATCATCAAGGTATTGCTACTCTTATTGAAGTTTTTATAAATGATACTCTTAATCAATAACATTCACTGCTTGAGTGCCACTTCAATTAGTTTTGTTTTGAATATTACACACACACACCTGGTTAAAAAAAGATTGAAAAGTAAGTAGTATTTTGTAATAAACCCTTTTCAACTAGGTGTAAATGAAATTTAAAACAATTAGGCTTTTTGAACATAGGGTCCCCCCACCTTGAAATATCCCCCCCACCTCCCGTTTTGTGTATAATTTTAAGTAAGTAATGCGATCTGTCAATAAAGTGGATTGTTATGTGCTAATGTGCAATATATTCATTCCATTTTTAAAGAGATATTTGTTAGGACATTTTTATTAAGTTTTAAGATATTATTATTATTATTCCATATCAGACTCCAGCTATAGTGAGCGCTCAGGGAATGTTCTTATTTTGCAGGTTTTATTCTTTAATTCATTTTCCCTGTAGTAGTAGTAGTGATACATTTCTAAATTGCTATTTATTTTGGGGCCCCATCAATGTCTTGGGCCCTACCCCATAGCATAGTTTGCATATAGACTAATCCGGCTATGGTCCTGTCAAAAATAAAATTAAGAAAAATATGAATATCTCAGAATTTTTCCAGGCCCCTGTTAGCTGAGTACATAAACGTTTGATTGTAAAAAAATACTTTTTATCCTTGTTTTGATTAAATAAACTTTTGATCAAATTAAAACGTGTTTATTTATTTTTAGTAAATACATAGTTTTAACTTTTTTTACAAAAAATAAATAAATACATAGGTTTGATTCAATTTCAATTTGATTTCAATTGGCTGTTGAATGCTCAGAGAATTAACTTAAAATTTTGTTATCTATTGTTCCTGCTATTTTCAATGATTATTGTACGATTTTTAAATATCCTAATGCCTCCAATTAAGAAAAGTTGTTGGCAATACAGCATTGATTATTTATCTTATGGATTTATTGGTTCTCCTCAGAACAGTCAATTACCTGTGTGTCTTCTGTGCAACCAAACCTTAAGCAACAAAGCCATGAAACCTTTCATGTTTGAAGTATCATTGACATTCTAAGCATACTGACCGGAAGGACAAACCTTTATCATATTTCTTGCAACTTAAGGCCTCATTCAAACAGCGGTAAACATTGATCTCTGTATTTCAAAAGGCAACTACACAGCCCAATAATGGCATAATTGTGTTGTACAATATAGCGTTACTCATCACAGTTAGTCCCACACTATAGGAGAAACTTTACTTCAACCTGTTATTGAAGAAATTCTCTCGACTAATGCATGAAAAGCCTGACACCAGGACGATTCATCTTAGTAATGACACAATTACTCGACATATTGATGAAATTGTGGGAAGTCAATGCTTGATGATGGTATATTTTCGGTTTTTCAATGAAAATCTGCAACCCTATGAGGAAATGTTCACTAATGAATTACTGCTTGACTCAAAAAGTATTTTAGAATTATTAAAGCTATTTTTTAATGAGCATAACCTCCCATTGACCATTATTGTTGCCTGTGCATCTGATGGAGAGCCTGCTATGGTAGGTAGATACAGAGGTTTCTCTTCTAAAACTTGAAATTTCACATCCAGTTTTAACAGTTCACTGTGACTCACCAACAGCATTTAGTAGCAAAAAATATCACCAGCAGGCTCAATGATGTACTGCAGTTATCAAGACGGTGAAGAAACTAAAATCGTATTCTTTGTTTGATCAACTTTTCCGTCAACTGTGCCTTGATAATAACAATGACTATTTGAGGCTTTTGTACCATACTGAAGTACAATGGTTGTCAAAAGGCAACTGTGTTGTTCGTTTTGTTTGATACAATCATAGAATTTTTTCAAAACACTCCACTATCCGCTTCTCTGCTGCAAAACATGAGATCTTTTTCCTTAGCGATGTTGCTAAGGAAAAGATATCATATTTACCAAACTCAATGATTTTAATATGTTATTGCAAGTGAGGCAAAAAAACACTTATCAACTGTAAAGCATCCATCACCGCCTTCATTTCTAAATTGACGCTATATAAGTTGAACATTTCTAGAATCATTAAACAATAAAGACTTATGTATATTAGAAACTGTCAACCAAAACTGGCAAGATAGGTTTCTTCAGTTTTTAAGTTGGTCTGTCTGGCTGGCTATCCAATTATATATGTATCATATGTACAGGCTGAAAATTTAAACATTTACTCGTTATTTCTAAAAAAAACGTTTGTTTTTTTGTTTTTTTAAATTCCTTCCCTGAATAGGTTTTTAGTGGGGGCTTCAATTTGAAGCATCATTACCACTAACCCAGGACACCCCAGCAGTATCTCACAATACCACCAGGTTTTGTTGGTTTTCCATCAGATGCAGCCTCTGCCCAACCTTGGAGCCTCTTGATATATTTCCACTTTTCTGTTGATGACAATCTGCGTTTGACCCTTAGATCAGGCATGGTTTTGGGACTGAAGCATCATTACCACTAACCCAGGACACCCCAGCAGTACCTCACAATACCACCAGGTTTTGTTGGTTTTCCATCAGCTGCAGCCTCTGCCCAACCTTAGAACCTCTTGACATATTTCCACTTTTCTGTTGATGACAATCCGAGTCTAGTCAGGTATGCTGAAGTCGAATTGGCTATAAATTAAATAAAGTTGGCATGTAATACATATCATTTTTTAGTTTGGGATGAATAAGCTTTATGATTGCAATTATGCTTTTCTGTCATTGCGTAAATAGAAATCTGTAAGCTGGTCCTCAAATGCTGTCAGGTTGCTTCTCATGTTTCTTATCTCATTAAGTATCAATTACATTGATGGAAAACATGAATTGTTTGCAAAATGAAGCAGTTGGTAAAGTCTGTAGAAAATAGTTTTTAGGTTACTCACCGTATTTGATGGCATATAAGACACGCATTGTTTTTTAAATGAAAACTGGTCTCGTTAGTCATTCAATAAAAACTGTCCTGTGACCAACATCTATTGGCAACATTGGGGGTGATTAATTAAAGAATTGGAAAAAGGGGTGATCAATGAATAAGTTTCTTCTCTCATCTTTTTCTGAACAGTGAGCACTAAAAAAGTCTGAATTTTCAAAAAACAAGCATGAATGCTGCTGGACAAAAACTAAGGGATCAATTTAGCACAAACTTACATTGCAAATTGAACCCTCCACTAAAAACCTATTTAGGGAGGGAATTTTTAAAAAACAAAACAGACGTTTTTTTCTAGACAAGGAGTAAATGTTTAATTTTTCAGCTTTCTAGCTTCATTGGTATGGCCTGTATGGTCATACATACATACATACATAGCCAGCCAGCCAGACCAGCTCAAAACCTGAAGAAACCTATATTGACAGTTTCTAATATTACACTGCATCTAATGCACTGGCATTATGACTACTGAAGCTCAAAATGGACGGCAATGGGCCTTGGATGAGTTTCAGTCTGTGGTAGTCCCCCAAATACCCCTGTAAACAACATGTCTTATAGGCCAGCAAATACAGTAGTTTTGTAGGAGATTGATCATAGATTGTCTAGCTACAAAAATGATTACCATATTTACCATATCATTTCAGTCAGTAGTCTACAATTTCATGTAAATTAGTAATATTCCATATTTTCTGTTGTATAAGATGAACATTTAAATAAAAAAAATAAACTATGCACATTTTAAACTGCATCCAATGCACTGGTATTATGACTAGTGGGGGGCATCTACCAATACTCAAAATGGACACCTATGGGGCTTGGATGAGTTGCAGTGAGCGGTAGTCTCTCAAATACCCATGTAAACCATGCAGGATGGGAAATATGGTAGAATCTGAAGCTTAGGAACTGTCTAACACAGAATGTAGGCAAATTATATGTTTGTGACATTATTTGAATTTCTCTGAAGGTGCGGTTACCGGCATGGAAAACAGAATTGGCGAGTACTATCTGAGGCTACTTGCATTCACTTCGCCATAATGACCCTGGGAAAGGCATGAATCTTCTTCTCACCCCAGCTTAGGGTAAATAGCGGGGCAGTTGGAGCCCTTTAGCCCTGTAAGGCAGTCCATCTAAGAGAAGGATACTCTTACAGAAAGAAACCTACTGCTTGGATGTGGGGCTAGCATCTCTACCCCCGTAAAGCCCTACTTGCTACTGAAACAACAAAATGGCCATATGTCCATAAAGAGTATTAAAGGAATGAACATTTGAATATCTCTTCTTCTAAAGTAGCTTTCTTGTTAAATAGAGAAAAATGAAAATCTCAGATCGTTTTTTGTCTCAGTTTTTTTTCAATGTGAATTCAATTTTATTTTAGTATTAGCAATTTAGGGAACGAGCACCATATTAGCACAGTAAACTATATTTTATGTTAAATAACTTTGCACAAATATTCATCAGTTTCAGTGAATAAGATATGTTTCTCCGTGGATTTCTTATCTATAGACTAAATAAAAAAATTATGCAATCATTTTTCTTCCTTTTTGTTTACGTCCTCAATTTAGTTTTCATGTTTTCCCATTGTTCAGAATCATGTTCCACATTCTGAAGCATTGTTTAAGATTTCAGTTTACATAAATATAGTTTCTTTTTTGTTGTTGTTGCATCTGGTTAAAATAAAACTAAAGACAGTTAAATGAATGCACATAAAAAAAACTCCACTCACTCTCTCTGCATACACTTGCACAAGCCGTAACATCAGTAACTGTACTTATCCACTACTTGAGAACATAATTAAAAAAATAGGGCAAAACGTCTAAAGTGATTATATGGTCATTTTGGATACTCTGTTTTTAGATAGCCTTAATAAAGATATCCAGTTTGGTGAAAGCAATACAGAGCTGATCATTCATTAGGTAAAGGTCTCAGAGTGTGATGCTATTTTATTAAGAGTCCAATTTAGTGATTTATTCATAGTCATCATAATTGATGTAAAGGAATAAGTAGGAATTGCATTTGCTTGAGATAGGAATGCAGTCATATTAGAAGCCGTCAACCAAAACTGTCACCAAAACTCTCAACATAGTTTTCTTCAGTTTTCAAGTCAGTCTGGCTGTGTATGTATGTGTCGTGCATACAGGCAGCACCAATGGAGCTAGAGGACTGAAAATTTTGAAATTCTCCCCCTAAATAGGTTTTTAGAGGGGGTTCAATTTGCAATGTAAGTCTATGCTAAATTGATCACTAATTTGTGTCCAGCAGCATTCATGCTTGTTTTTTTTAAATTCAGACTTTTTTATTGCTCACTGCTCATATGCATACGGGTAAGAAGGGCAACTGACCCCCAAAATTCGGGCAAAACAGTGTAAAATTTTGGGCAAATCAGTGTAATTCGGGCAAAACCGTGAACAATTTCAAGCAAATCAAACCCTTTGCCCCCCTTAACCAAAGAGTTCTCATATGCCTATGTCAATGCCCAACAAAATCCGAGAGAATTTATTCATTATTCACCCCTTTTTCAAATGTTTAATTGATCACCCCCAACAAGGCATGCTGCCAAAAGACATTGGTCACGTGATGGTTTCTATTGAGTGACTAATCAGATTTATTTTAGCTTATTCTGAGAACAATCATAATCCTTTGCCCAGTGCTTTACTAATAACCCCTGAATCTCTCATTGAAATCCATTCCTATTTTAAAGCTTCTATTTAATAGAGAGTTGATACAATTACGGGTTTCCCCTGCTATCCGAAAGTAGAGTGTTCCTACAAAAACCTAAATGGTGTAAAGCAATTACCATTCATTTACATGGGGAAAATATTTGAGTATTCCCAGACCCCAAAAATAGTGATAATAGTATGTTAGGCTGAGTCACTGGAGCTTGGTTTTGGTGGGAGGTACAGTAGAATGGGGTTAGAGAGAGACAAAGAGTGTGTGCTGCCTCTATAATGGCTCATTGCAAAACAAACGCTGAATGCTATTTTCACTTTTCACCTTTTTTCATAAAAGCAAAGAAACAATTACCATTCATTTACATGGGGAAAACTTTTGTGCGTTTCCAGACACCAAAAATAGTGATGATGGTAAGTTAGGCTGAGTCACCAGAGCTTGGGGTGGTGGGAGGTACAGTAGAATGGGCTGTTGGGGGGAGAGAGAGAGACGAAGAGTGTGTGCTGCCTCTACAACGGCTCACTGCAAAACAAACGCTGAATGCTATTTTCGCTTTTCACCTTTTTTTGTAAAAGCAAAAGGTGATATGAAGCAAATTTAAATGTGAATATTTTCAAACATACTTTTATTGTGTGAAAGTGAGAGTGGTGTTGCGGTTAGCAGCTTGGACAATGGAATCGGCGCGCCGAATTCAGTATGTCCAAGGCTGTTTGCATTCCCTTCACAATGCCCTTGGGAAAGGCATGAATCCATCTCTTCTCCCCTCCAGCTATGGGTAAAATAGCAAGGCAGACAGGTCTCTCTATCCCAGTTAGACAATTATAATGCTGTTAGCCCAAAGTAAAGTACAGTAAAGAAACATTTGATCTAAAAGTTGTACACAAGGGTGAATCAATAAGCCTGATGCATAATTGTTAGTGAATTTTGATCTGAAATTTTCACTGAAATGTGCAGTCTATACGATTAATATTCACCACTGAATTGAGTGCATTAACAAGCAAGGAGATTAAGTTGAAAAGGAAATATTTGTTGTGTAAAATAAATGCCTTTTTTTTATCCTTTTGACTACAGACTTATTGATGTACCTACATAAAATCTGTTATAGTAACCATGTCTAAACATGAAATTTATTAATATTTTATTTACAGTTATAAATATAAAAAATAAATACAGCCTGCTGGTAGCCATAAGTACTAATTATATTTTGACGCATAAAATAATAATAGTTATAATAAAATTGACAGTTAGCCATTAGAACAGTAAGCTATCACTACTGCAGCCACTAGTGGTAGAGCAATGAATGAAATAATTGCAAATTTTTTCATTTAAATTATCCCAGATGAACACTTAATTTCATGAGACACAAAATTATTAATTTCTATTAATGAAAACATTACTTTAAATATCAAATATTAAGTTAGGATAATGACTTGTTTTTAATTAGTATTCAATGAAAAAAAAACACTTTTCAGTGTTTAGATCCCAGTGTACATATGAGGTGCTAGCTAGAAGTTTGGGGAATTTGAACAGCATGTAGTATGGACTTTTGCTGTTAGCCTTTTTTTAGATCGCTGTATACATACCCAAAAGGACTACTTTGAAGGAGATGGTGGAAACTAGAGTTAGGGTGAGTAATTTTTCTTTTCATGATCAAATTCCCCAAAATGTTGGGTAGCTAGTTTATATTCTATAAGAATCAACATGGCGTAGATGTGTGCTCTTCTTTTTTGAGATGTCTGGAATGATTTCAAACCTTGAAAATTTCATTTGTAGGCTTTAAGCCTACAAATGAAATTTTCAAAACATTCACTTTGAGAAATAAATAAAAGCATTATGTTAGCTCAACTTTAACTTTAATTACTGTACCTGACGGCTTATAAGATCCCCCCTCCTAAAATGGCTCAAAAGGTAAATGTAACCTTTATTGTTCAAACCCATATTGACCAGAACTTGAGGAGGATGAGTTAAAAAAAACTGTGATAAATGAGAAGAATTCAGAGAAATGCATTTTTTTCTTGATATTCCCTGCCGAAATAAGTGTGGGGGTCTTATATGCCATCAAATGCAGTATGTGAAAAATTAAAGCAAGCTTTCTACTATCTATGTATGTATGTGTTATGTGTACAGCCCTAGCCATTCATAGTAGAAACTTGAAATTGTGCACACACACAATGAGTAGAGAAAACATTTTTTTTTTTTAAATTCAGCCTAGTGGCTGAAATAGTTGCATTTTTCTATATATGTATGTGTCATGTGTACAAAAGTTGAAATATTTTATATTTTTTTTAGGTAAGTCATTTAAGCTTCAGTCAGAGTGGAGTTTGACCCTGAAGCAGCCGTTCTTGTTTTTATTTTTTTAATTGGTTTTTATAGCAATTAATTTCCTCTCTTTTACCCTTTCTCCTTTATTTTTTCTTTATTGTTTTTTTCTTCACATATTTTTTACTGCCACTTCCACGTTTGTATCTTGATGAAGGTGACTGTTATAAAAATGTAATAATACTCATCTGGTTTCCTATAATATTTCATTGGTACCATTTTGCTTTCTGTAAAAATAAACCAATCATTACAAATATTCTTCACAGATTTATTTAGAATTGGACAGTAAATCCTAGAGTTTTTTATAGTGGCACATACATATACATGCGTACATGTATGTGGATTTGACAATATATATATAATTATATTATATATATATATACACATGCATATATAAACATAAATGTATACCTACATACATAAATGTATACATGTACATAAAATTCATACCCACATAAACAAATACATACACATGCATACATATATATACATGCACAGGCACATATACACACAAATGAAGTTGGATCAATAAGTCAGCAGCCAGTTATTAGCTGAATTTTTATCCAAAATTTACACTCTATAATGTTTGATCTTTGTGATTAATGGAGCAGCATTGACAAGGGAGGAGATTATGTTGAAAAATAAATATTTGTTGTGTAAAATAAATGTTTTTTTCCGTCATTAAGCTGCAGACTTCCATAAACACACATAAATGCACATGTTAAGTAAGTATCATGAGTTAGGCAGAAGACTTCCGCTAGGGCGCTGTTACGTTCTGGTCAAGGAGCAGCCATTATTGATTGTGTTGATTAGTAGAATAAAGAGCTCGGGAGAAACACACGTGTTTGGTTGACCACGGTCATTATATAAATAAAGGATCTCTGTAAGTACATCTTCTGTTTGCATCTGTTAATATCTGTCATTTAACCAATCTTACAACACACATATATTGCAGTCATTGGAGTATGAGATGCGAAAATAAAGCAATATTACTAGCTCTGTAGGAGGGACCGCACTTCTTTTTAGAGACCACACTACTTAACTTATACCAAAATATTTTATACATTCGCCCTATCAAACTTTGTCACTTGGTCTATTACATAAATATAAACTGACATTAACTCAGTTGAATTATTTTGCAACACATTTCTCTTTGTAACTCACATCCTCTTCAGCTTCCGAAATTTGAAATCTTAAATCTAATCTCGTTTAAGATATGCAATGTTTTTATTCAAATCAAACATGACCCAAACACAAGATACGCACAGTAAAAAAGAAGGGGTGGTGGAAATTATGAAAATATACCAGTCTACCACAACAGTCAGTTTATTCATTCATTCAATGTGCCATACTTAATTCTTGTCCACCTCTCCCTTTGCACAGATATTGACTTGATTAGTGTCAGATGGTGTTTGATGTCATTAAACCCCACTTCAAGTGAGCAATCTTACCATTTTGGGTACAAGCGTAAGGTGTTGGGTGGGGGGGATCAAAAGAAATAGACAGGATGGTCATAAAACCTTGCACCAGTTTTAAATTTAAACAAGTAAAGATATGCAAATAATGGAACCTTGTTTGAATTTCAAAGACAAAGAATTATCATTATTATACACTGATTCACTCAGACTAGTGTCCTCATTTTGGTTGTTATAGTCATAAAGATGAATTAACTGAAGAATTAACTGATATGAGATATCCTCTAATAGGGATAGTGGAATGAGAACAATCTACCCCCATGGATTGAATAAAGGATTCGGTTTGAAATTCTCAGAAGGTTACCAACCACGACAGACACCTGAAGGGCACTGTAATGTTTATATTAAGACAATAAACATGCCGGATCAGAACCTACCCATCTGCCCCCATTTTAACGAGCTCCGTTTCCGGTATCAAAAACAGGAGCCCGGAAGTGGGAACTGGGAAGGTCTCTCTGGTCCAGACAATCACCCTGCAAACATGTCTTTGTTTCTCTCCACTTCTTTTTCTTAAACACAGCTAAATACAGTTATGAACCAAACACAGTCAAACAGATAAAAACAAACAACAAAGGTACTAATATCAGATGACATTACAGACACAACAGCCGATACTGATTATAATCGGTATATAATAATAATGGAACTATTTAGTAAAAATTAAATGGAAGTTCAAGCATTAATTTTTAATTCTTCCATCTGATTTCTGTTGCTTTTTATAACACTAGTAGTGTTAGATGTAATAATCTTGTCTGAATTTCTTACTGTAAGGATTGTCATTATTTACAATTATTTTTACTAGTCTTTCTTTCATCTTATTTCTGTTGTTTGTTTCAAACTAGTAGTAATAAAACAAAACTAGCATTCCAAGGGAAATTATGAATCACTGCCGCTCATATATGCTGTGTTGGGAGTGATCAATTAAAAAGTTGGAAAAAGGAGTGATCAATGTATAAGTTACTTCTCTTGCCTTTTGTTGGGGCTGTGATCACTAAAAAAAGGTCTGAATTTTCAAAAGAAATGCGGGCACAAACTTGTGACCAATTTAGCATAAACTTACATTGCATATTGAACCCCACCGTAAAAACCTATTTAGGGGCAGGAATTTTCAAAAAATAAAAAAAAAGCATTTTCCCTACTCATTGAGGGGAGAGTGTGTACAAAATTTCAAGTTTCTCCTATGAACGGTTAGGGCTGGGCGAAGTCCGGATACATAGAGATATATATATAAATGTCAGAACACATGAATAACCTAAACCCAGCAATAAACCAGTGTTGTGGGTAGCTGTGATTAATAGTCTTATGTTGTCGTAGCATTGTCAATTATTATTGATTTTTCAGTAATATTTCTTCCACCTTATTTCTGTTGCTTTTTACAATTGTCAGTAAGCAGCATGGATCAAAAATAAAGAATACGCCTCTGTCAAGAATCAAACTCACATCCCTTTTCTCAGACACTTGTTTTCCATGGCAACTGCCTTACCAAATAAGCTAAAAAGGCCAGTCATTCAAATCAAGCCATATAGTGTTATTCCTTATTTTCACCAAACTCCAATACACCACCACCTTTGTTTACATGCACTAGTAGTATTAGATGTAATATTATTTGAATTTCTTAGATGAAGCATTGTCAATTTAATTTTTGGCTAGTATTTCTATCATCTTAATTCCAGTTGCTTTTATTACAACTCTCAGATCATCTAGATTTGAATGACTGCTGCTGGTTAGCCTTCATAGCCTAATCATGAAAGCAGCTGCCATGGAAAGACAGGCTTCCAAAGATAGGGATGTGAGTTCAAGTCTTGCTAGGGACTTATACTTTATTTCCAATCCACAATGCTTACTAATGATCGTAATATTATGATCTAGGTCAGGGGTCTCAAACACGTGGCAAACTACTTTTCTATGGCCCGCGGCAGAACCATTTTCGTGACCAATATTTTCCTAAAACTTGGTAATTTGTCCCTCGCCTGTTCCATACTCTTGCAGCAGTAGTATTGAGCTTGACCTGCCAACCTAATGCAGACAGTAAATCACTTTTAAGATCAGCCAGGTCTGACAATGATGCTCCCCAGTGAAGGGTAGAATGTACATTAATATTTCAGTCGCTGAAAATGTTTGAGAGCGGATTGTTAAATAAACAGAAATTTCGAAGAAAAAGGATGTGTTTTTTGGTCAACCACATAATTGAAATAAAGAAGAATATCAACCATGTCAAAGAAAATGAGAATTGCTGAGGTGAACCGGAGTTTCCAAGAAAAGTGGG
>VCCN01000825.1:1074391-1088122 GCA_006491835.1 Architeuthis dux | reverse complement strand
TGAACATCTAAACATTTACTCCTTGTTATGTCTAGAAAAAAATTTTTCTTGTTTTTTAAAAATTCCCCCTCCAAATAGGTTTTAGTGGGGGGGTTCAATTTACAATGTAAGTTCATGCTAAACTGGTCCCTTAGTTTGTGTCCGGCAGCATTCACACTTGTATTTTGACAATTCAAACTTTTTTAGTGATCATGGCCCAACAAAAGGCGAGAGAGGTAAATTATTTATTGATCACCCCTTTTTCCAATTTTTTAATTGATCACCCTCCCAACACGGCATGCAGACAAAAAGCAATGGTCACATGACAGTTTCTATTTAGTGACTAACCAGACCTGGTTTTTTAAAATTTTTAGTGTCCTCTACCACTCCTGAAAAATATTTTCTATAGCTCAAGTGAAGAGAAAATCATATAAATTCCAGAAAAGGATTAAAAAAATTATACGTTAATTCATTATTCAAGTCATTATAGAGACAGCATGCACTCTTTTCGTCTGTCTCTCTCCTACACTCCAGTCTCATGTACCTCCTACCACCCCAACGTCAGACGACTCAGCCTAACATACCATCATCACCATTTTTTAGGTTTTGGGAACACTCAAAAGATTTCTAATATAAATGAATGGAAATTGCTTCTTTACTTTACGCTATCGGCTCACAAAATGTTTTTATAGGAATGTTCTATTTTCGGATGGGGGGGGGTGCTGTACTGTCAACCTAAACTGTCAACATAGGTTTCTTCAGTTTTTAAGCAGGTCTGGCTATGTTTGTATGCATCACATGTACAGGCTGCACTAATGGAGCTAACAGACTGAACATTTCAACATTTACTCCCTATTATGTCTAGATAAAACTTTTCTTTTTTTTTTTTTTTAAATAGGTTTTTAGAGGGGGGTTCAATTTGCAATGTAATGCTAAATTGACCCCTTAGTTTGTGTTTTCTGATAATTCAGACATTTTTAGTGATCACTGCACAACAAAAGTTGAGAGAAGTGATTTATTCATTCCTTTTTCCAATTTTGTAATTTTTAATTGATCACCCCCAACACGGCATGCTGCCAAAAAACGTTGGTCATGTAACGGTTTCTAATGAGTGACTAGCCAGACCTTTTTTTTTTTTTTTTTGTTCATTTCAAACTAGACTTTCAGTTATTCACTTTCTTATTCAAAACTCTATAATTTGAGGCTATGAAATAAAAATACCAAATCAAAATGGCACCCTTTTCACAAGTTTTACATTTGAATTTCCAATTTACTTCCTTCCCCAAAACACCAAAAAAATAGAATGGATAAATAGAAACCTGAATAGAGTTGAGTACAAACAAATTATCAGGACCTTCATTTGAATAACAAGATCAGTGACTATTTCTGCATATTTGCATATAAGTATTAGATCGGTGATGTCTCATACAATTGATTTATACCAATGTCTAATTATTCAAAAAAATTATTTTATAAACCATATTTGATCTCCTCAACTATATTAGCAAAAAAAAGAATTCTCCTTTTCTAAAATATTAATTGAATGTATTTATTCCTGAGATGTATTATGCAAACCTAATATGAAAGAAAATAAAAACTAGCCATAATATTCCTATATTAAATTAAAAAATATTTTAATATTTTTAAAAAAAAATGTCAAAACTAAACAAAAGTGTGATACAGAATTGTCACTTTGGTTCTTATATAATCTAAAGTGTTTTCTTTTCTTTCTGAACCAGTTATCTTCCAACTCAAAGTGCAGAGCTGAGTCAGCCTTTGAACAAGGCAAAGATGAACAGTAAGGAGACTCCTCTTGTGTTTTTTCTTTCTGAATTTTGTTTGAAAATAATGTTGAATATTTGTCTATGCCGTGTTTTATCTGTAGCTGCTGTAATGAATCTTTGCTTGGGACCAATTTGCTTTTGCAAGTCATGTCGTTATCACAGCCATTCATTAGTCAGTCTCGCACTTTCTGAGTCATTCATTGGCTTCTCAAAATCATGGCATTTAACAAAGTGCCACGATAAATGACGCGATTTTGTGAAGCCAGTGAATGACTCAGTAGGAATTGTTCACATGAATAATGAGTGACTGCAATAACTGACACGATTCTTATGCAAAATATCTGCATTCTCTTTTGGGATAGTTTCTGATAATCAGAGATAACAACTTACTGCTTTCTCTTTCCAAGACTCTACACCCACCTCTTCTATGAAAATGGATGTGTCCAATTCTGTATATTGTCTTGATTAAATCAGAATAAAGACAGGTCTGGTTAGTCACTCAATAGAAACCGTCAGGTGACCAACATCTCTTGGCAGCATACCATGTTGGGGGTGATCAATTAAAAAATTGGGAAAAGGGGTGATCAATGAATAAGTTACTTCTCTCGCCTTTTGTTGGATCACTAAAAAGTCTGAATTAAAAAAAACAAACGTGAATGCAGGCGGACACAAACTAAGGGACCAATTTAGCAAAAACTTATATTGTAAATTGAACCCCTCACTAAAAAATTATTTTGTGGGAGAATTTTAAAAAAACAAAGAAATCTTTTTTTTTCTTGACATAATGAGGAGTAAATATTTAAATTTTCAACCCTCTAGCTCCATTGGTGCGGCCTGTACACGTGATACATAGCCAGCCAGCCAGACCAACTTAAAACTGAAGAAACCTTGTTGTCAGTTTTGCTTGACAGTTTCTAAAAAGCCACATAAAGATTATTTTCCATCTAACTTTGGAAATTATTCTTATTATTACTTACACACATACAAATTATCACGTTCAGATTACTTTACAAGAACTCTCCTCTTTTATTCTTCATTAATTTACCTCACCAATGAAGATGGAAGAGGTGTATTCACTTGTGTCTGTCTGTCTGTCTCCAAAAGATCTTAATGAATTTCAACAACATTTTGTCGAAAGATATTCCCCCCACTTTTCAAAAGTTCACTTTATGCAACTTTTGGAAAAGTGTCCAGCATTTGTTTTGCAGCAAGTCGTTATAGAGGCAGCATGCACTCTCTTTCTCTCTCTCTCTCTCTCTCTCTCTCCTACACCCCAGGCTCTGAGGAAGAAGTGATTAAATTTTGGAGTGGATCCAGGAATTTTTTACATTTGCTTCTCCTGCATCGTAGTTATATGTGAACTGATTTTCATTCAGTTAATTAGTGACAATCGCGTTAACAGAGTTGTGCGCTCGCTGAGTGCTTTCAAATTTTTTATGCAGAATTGCAAGAATGGATTCATCTAGGGATGAAGAAGTTGGATTTTTCTTTGTTTTATATGAAAATATTTTTGTAAATAGATAAAAAATTTTACACAAAGAAAATATGGTGCCTCTAATTAAGCCAATTCTTCAGCTATTTAACAATACCTGCAGACAATATTTGAACAAAATACAGGTCTGGTTAGTCACTCAATAGAAACCGTCACCTGACAAACGTATTTTGGCAGCATGCCATGTTAGGGGTGATCAATTAAAAAATTGGAAAAGAGGATGATCGATGAATGAGTTTTGTTGGGCAGTGATCGCTAAAAAGTCTGAATTTTCAAAATGCTGACGAACACAAACTAAGGGACCAATTTAGCATAAACTTACATTGCAACCCACTAAAAACCTATTTAGGAGGACATTTTCAAAAAACAAAAAAAACTTTTTTCTAGACATGGATTAAGCAAACTTTCTTTTTTTTTTAACCCCCCACCCCCAATAGGTTTTTAGTGGGATGCTATGCTAAATTGATCCCTAGTTTGTGCCCGCTTGTTTTTTGAAAATTCAGACTTTTTAGTGATCCAACAAAATGTGAGAGAAGTAACTTATTCATATATCACTCCCCTTTTTAATTGATCACCCCCAACAGGTCATGTGCCAAAAGATGTTGGTAACATGATGGTTTCTATTGAATGATTAAGCAGACCTCTTTTAGTTGATTTTCATCAAAACAAAATTGCTTAAACAAAACTGTTAGAAACCATCAACCAAAACTGTCACCAAACTTTCTTCAGTTTTTAAGTTGGTCTGGATGGCTGGCTATGTATGTATGTATCACATGTACAGGCTGCACCAAAGGAGCTAGAGAGCTGAAAATTTAAACTCCTTATTACTCCTTATATTACTAGAAAAAATGTTGTTTTTAAAAAAAAATATTCCCACCTGTAATAGGCTTGGGGGGTCAATTTGTAATGTAAATTTATACTAAATTGATCCCTTTGTTTGTGTCCGGCAGCATTCATGCTTGTTTTTTGAAATGTCAGACTTTTTTATATTGATCACTGCCCAACAAAAAGCGAGAGAAGTAACTTGTTCATTGATCACCCCATTTTCCTAATTTTAATTGATCACCCCCAACATGGCATGCTGCCAAAAGACATTGGTCACGTGATGGTTTCTATTGAGTGACTAACCAGATCCATTGTTATTCTTGATCTATTTATTTTTTAATCATCTAAATTTCCTGATGTTATGTTTTATCTGATTAAGCAAATTATAAATTAATTTGTTAATTGGTCTAATGTTTCATTTTTCTGAGATGCTTTTATATTTTAAGAAAATATATTAATCACCACTACCCACTGGTTTATTGCTGGGTTTAGGTTATTCGTGTGTTCTGCCCTCACCATTTGCAAAATTTCAAATTACTACTATGTTGAAATTTTGCAAATAAAACACTTTGAATGTTTTTTTTTTATTTTTGAAAATTCCCCTCCTAAATAGGTTTTTAGAGGGGGGTTCAATACGCAATGTAAGTTTATGCTAAATTGGTCACTAGATTGTACCCACTTGTTTTTTTTGAAAATTCAGACTTTTTTTTAATGATCACAGCCCAACAAAAGTAACTTATTCATTGATCATCCCTTTTTCCAACTTTTTAATTGATCACCCCCAACACAGCATATATATGGGTGGCAGTGATTCATAATTTCCCTTGGAATGCTAGTTTTATCTGTGTTAATGCATTTGGTTTGTCTTTATGTTGTTTACTGCTTATATGTCACAAAGATAAAAGGATAAACTTTAGAAAACAACATATAAGACAAACCAAATGCATATATAAATATATAAGACTTGTCAGTTTAGCTCAGTTGGTGAGAGAGCTGCCTAGAAATTATTTGGTCGTGATTTCAAAATAAACTCTAACTTGGAATGGAGTCTGATAAAAATTTGCTTGGTTTTCAGAAATTAATTCTAAGATTTTCTAATTAAAATATATCAGAAGAAAAGAAATCAAATGCTGCCAATATGAAGTAAATAATGTCCTGGCTGGTAAAAAAAAAAATGAGGTCAATTATTCAAGAGAAAAGCTCATTAAAATGTCCAAGTCTTTTACTATTCATGCATAAAACTATCCTGTTTTCCATTACTTTTTATTAAATTGATTAGTGCCAAATTTGGATTATTGGTCCTGACATCTGAAGTTTGGGACAGCAACAAATAAAAAAAAAAAAAATACTATTTAACACATAAATTAGTGCATTTACACTACTACACTGTACTTTGCGTTTAAAGTCAAAAAGTACTTTGAATTATTTGCATTGCTTATTTAATTTTCACATCAGAAGTTTCTCTGATAAGCATTCGGTTATTACACATGGAATGTCACTTTTTTTATATATATCGTAGAGAATAATACTAAAAGTGAAAGATTTACTAATTTTGTTTTCAGATTTAATGTAAATAGTGACATTATTATTATTGGAGGTTATTTGGAGCCCTTAACAGCAATGGTGTCTACCCAAGAAATTAGACTAATTTTTAAGTACAATTTCAAACTAGCATTCCAAGGGAAATTATGAATCACTGCCACCCATATATGCTGTGTTGGGGTGGTCAATTAAAAAGTTGGGCTGTGATCACTAAAAAATGTCTGAATTTTCAAAAAAAACAATTTTTGTAATAAATAAATAATATAACTTTTTTCAAACTCATTCAGTAATAATGAAGACGTATCAAGCGAATTAATTTCTTTGAAGCAACTTTTTGTTTATACAATGAATTGACAGATATTTTGGACTTGATGTCTTAATTATTATATGCGTATTCAAGTTGTCCAGTTTTTTAATACTATAGTGCACTAAAACATAGATGCTTTCAAATTTTCATCTACAAAAACTTGACTCCCAAATAAACGCCCACCTAAAATAACCACCCATGGGCGATCTTACGGTAGATCCCGGTACTATTCAAAAAACAACATTTTATATGTAACAACCTAATATCTTTTTCATTTTGCTTTTTCTTTGTAAAGAGTAAGTTTAGTATCTGGGATAATAGTCCTTTTTCTGGAAAATCTTTCTCCCTCCAGAATGATGTCTTTGAATACTCATTCAGAATAGAAACTGGTAGTGCATAAAATATTAGGTTTTGATATGAAGTCTAGTATGTTTTTTGATGTAGTAAATAATGCTATTTATTTTGTCAGATCTTTGTAAAAAGTAGCTATGTGAAGGCAATGTTACTTCATTTTTAGGCTATACAACTTCAATATAAGTAATGAATATCAGATTTCACATTCATGTATACAAATGTTTACTTATATGCTATACACTTATTGTAGTGTTTATCATTAATCCATTAAGTGTATCAAATAAGCCCAACAAAAAATATTTGTAGTTATTTAATGGTGATATTGGTTGCCTGCTCATTAAGATTGGCCCTCAACCTGAGAACCATGCAACGTGCACAAGAGAGGATCACGCTCAACATCACATGGAGAGATCACGAGACAGCACATTATATTAGAAAACAAACAGGGGTCAGATATATCATAGAAACCATTAGAAAACTCAAATGACAATGGGCTGGTCATGTTGCAAGAATGTCAGTCAATTGCTGGACATCATGACTCACAACGTGGATCACCAGAGATCTTATCCAAAATTGTGGCTGGCAAAAAATAGGATGGCTTGACGAACTAGACACGTTCAGAAAGTATTGGCTCTGCAATGCCTATGACAGAGAGGTCTGATGAATCTTGAGGAAGGTCTATGTCCAACGACGGACGCTAAAAGGCTGATAATGACTAACAAAAGTACACAAAGATTTAAGCCCCCTGTAAGAAAAATGAAACTCTCATTGAATAATTGTGGTTTGAAATATTCATAGCATTTAGACCTTCTACAATTTTGAGAAGAGTCATTATCATTCCAAGAGTCATTCAAACTATTGAATTCAGTCTTTGTGTTGCTTTTCTTGTTACCACAGTCTTTAGGTCATCTTCAGGAATACAATCTGTAAGGGAAGAAAGAGGTCTCTTCTTCCAGAAAATGTTCTTTTTTTTCTCACAGATTGTACACCTAAAGATGACTGGAGAATGGATCGCCTGAAACGTTGTAGTAATAGCAAAAGTAATATTTAAAAAATGAGTTCAATAGTCCAACAACCCTTTGAATGATTTATAGTATTAATTCAGAGTTATCTTTAATGCAATCTATGGGAAGGCTTTTGGCCACATTCTGGATTTAGAACAACTTTAATTGAAGAAGTAATATTTGATATTTAATTTGAATTTCTGAATATTGATTGAACTGAAAAAAGCATACTCGTTTATTTGAGGAAAGATATTCGAAGACATGTAGTCTTAGTTTAGAGGTTTTGGTAAAACATGAAGCAGGAGTAGTAATACTCTTGTGTTGTTTTTGAGATTCTGAGATGAGGACTTTTTCATTAGACCCCACCAAAAGCTAACATCCATAATGTTAAAGTATGGAAGCCTAAAATGAAAAAAAAAAAAGTTGCATTTTTTTTTTCTTGCACAAAAAGACCCAAAATACTGGGTCTTTTTCATTAGTCCCCACCACAAAAACAAAAACTCTAACCCTTAACCCCTAACCCCTGACACTGGGGACGGGAGACAAACAAGATAAATTTAACTCCTGCTGATTATTAAAATTTTGGTTTGGTGGGGAGTAATGAAAAAGCCTCAAAATGCTATGCCCTATATTACTATTTTTTTCTTATTTCAAACTTTTGACAGCATAAAAGCCCTTTCTTTGGGCAAAGCTCCAAAAATCTAACAACTTTACTGATCTGCAACCCAGCTAAAAAGATATACAAGACTGACTGTTCAGGAGAAATGTTTAAATGTTTTGATTCTCCAAGATGAAATTGCTGTTCAAATTTGACCCCAAACAATCACCACAAATTGAGTTTCTAGACAGCGAGGAAAAGAAAATGTAACAATCCTATTTTTTCTTTTTAGGTTTCCATACTTAAAAATTATGGACGTTAGCTTTTGGTGGGGACAAACAAAAAAGCACCTCAGAGATGAAGCATTTTATTTTTAGTGATAAGTTTTTATTTGTTTTTACCTTTTTTTTTGTTGCTTTTTATCACAACATTATTAGCCCACTTAGTCTTCGGACATTAAAGTCAACAGTGCGAAATCAGAATAAAGAAGCAGCTTCTGTGAAATTCAAGCTTACATCTCATATCTTGTAGATGCTATAACAATTTTGACCGCACAAGCTTTCATGTCTTTTTCCAAAATTGTAGTTTGAAATATTCATATCATTGCTGTGAAATTCAAGCTTGCATCTTATATCACAAGAGTTTAGAAGATGCTATAACCATTTTGGCCGCAAGAGCTTTCATGAATAAAGATGTAATTTCTATGAAATTCAAGCTTACATCTTATATCTCAAGAGCTTGGAAGGTGCTATAACCATTTTGGTCACACAAGCTTTCATTAAAGAAGTAGTTTCTGTGAAATTCAACCTTGCATCTTATATCTCAAAAGCTTGGAAAATGCTATAACCATTTTGGCTACACAAGCTTTCATGTTCAGGCACGGATTCTCGTCTTGTAGTCATAGTGTCACTGCTGCTGGTAATATCACTACTACTGCTGTCTCAATTTCATTTTCACCCAATTCTCTTGTCTTATTGTTTTAAAATTATTAAAAAACAGAAAATATAAAGAGTTGTAGAAAATTGACAGAAAAATAAATTTCATTCAAGGTATGTATTTTTTTGTTTGCAGTAGATACATTTATACAAAAATATATATTTTTATAGCCATACATACAGGGCCGGATTTATAGGGGGCAATTGCGCAAAGCCCTCTCTATACAAAAATATAATAATTAGAAAATTATTGAGTCAGCCATTGTTATCTATGAAAACTAAAGAGCACATAGCAACTATGTTCTTTGTAATTTGTCTTACCTAAAAATCTACTTGGAGTTTTGCTGGCATGTCTTGTAGTCTTTACATGTATACATGTATTTACTTCAGATATAAAACTCATTTAACCTTTCTATCTATGTATAACTTGTCAATTCCAATTACATGCAATATACAGACTTAGATGTGTAAATTTCGTGACTTGCCTTGTATTTTAATTTCTGTGTATGAGGGGCCCACCAAACCTGAAGTGCTCCGGGACCCCAAGGTTTAAATCTGGCTCTGCATACATAAATAATACCATCATTTTTTATGAGTATTATGCTGGTCTCCATATATCTTTTTAATCTAAAGAATTAAAAAAAAGAATAATAAACTTTTATTACCTACTTATTTTCCAAACTGGCCTGCTTACAAAATACCAGTATTATACAAGCATTATAAAATAGCCATAAACTTACAAAGCAAAGTTTCTAATCTGATAGACATAATCAATAAAAAATCAATAAGCTACTTATCATATTTGCTGTTGATATGCAAAAATCATAAATTTCTAACTGAACTAACAAAATGGTGAAAAGCATAACAGAATAAACTAAAAAATAAAATTGTAAGTTGTTAGAAAAAATAGCAAAAATGAATCTACCAAAATTAAAGGCCTGGTCACATAAAATAAACAATACAAATTGAATATAAAAATCATTAAATTCTTTTATATCTTTTCTTTTTTCATCATTGTTTTGCTTATAAATGTTAACTTATGCTACAATACTCCCCAGTGTTCAGTGGTTTTCTTTATTTATTTTTACTTTTTGTTACTGAATAATTTTGACTAAATATTTCAATGATTTTTTTTGTTGGATGCCAACAACTGAAGCCTTATTTCATCAGTAATGTAATACTATAAACTGCACCAATTTGCTTTATTTCACTTCAGTTTAATATCCCATAATATCCTGGTGACCTCTACCAAGTTACAAGCAATAATATTCAGTTCAGATTCATTTATCAATCAATCAGACCGAAATCTTGTATGCTTTTACTGAATACAAATGGTTCTATATACTGAAACTACAGCAGAATGGTTGTGGCCCCATCTTTACAAGTAATAAACAACAAGACCATTTGCCCCAGGTTGAAGAATTCAAGTCTCAAGTGAAATATTCATTTCTTATATTCAATTCGATCCATTATGAACTTGTAAGTTCTACTATACACTACGGCATAAATATTTATTTGCTGGGCTGGGCGTAATCAGGGTTGGCTAATAATAACTGTCAAATTGTGTTTGTTTCAATACTTTTATCTCCAATTCTTTTGGTTGGTTCTATATATGTACTAGTTTTTGGTTTGAATACTTTCAAAACAGGTGTGGTTAGTCACTCAATAGAAACCGTCATACGACCAACGTCTTATTATACCATGTTGGGTGATCAATTAAAGAATTGGAAAATGGGTTGATCATTGAATAAGTTACTGCTTTCACCTTTTGTTGGATCAATCAACGTGAACACTGCTGGACACAAACTAAAGGACCAATTTAGCATGAACTTACATTGTAAATTGACCCCCCCCCCAAAAAAAAAACTTATTTTGGAGGGGGACATTTTCAAAAAACAAAAAAGAGTTTTTTCTAGGCATAATAAGGAGTAAATGTTTAAATTTTCAGCCCTCTAGCTCCAATGGTGTGACCTGCACACATGACATAGACACATAGCCTGGCAGAATCACTTAAAAACTAAAGAAACTTATGTTGACATTTTTGGTTGACGGTTTATATTATTAATCACTGCTACCCCCAATACTGGTTTAAATACTGTTGCTGGGTTTAGATTATTCATGTGGTCAGACATTTATGTATCCGTACTTCGTCCAGCCCTAACCGTTCATAGTAGAAACTTAAATCTTTGCACACACACAATGAGTAGGGAAAACATTTTTTTTTTTAAATTCCCTCCAAATAGGTTTTTAATAGGGGTTGAATTTGCAATGTAAGTTTATGCCAAATTGATCCCTCAGTTTGTGTCAGGCCTGTTTTTTAAAAATTTTCTAGGTTTGTGTACAGCAGAATTCTCATTTGTTTTTTTTTTAAATTTGGACTTTTTAGTGATCACTGCCCACCACCACTGTTTAATTTACAAGGTAAAAAGAAGCATATATGGGTGGCAGTGATTCATAATTTCCATTGGAATGCTAGTTTTCTTTTTATAATTCAAAGTCAGTTGATAATAGTCTGACTGTTTTTTATCCTTTATTAAACCTTTCAGTTATTTTACGGAGGATATATTTTATTGTTTTTAAAAAAAGATATGAAAAGATTTTGTAAAAAATAACATTGTTTTAAATGTTTTCTCCTGAGATTTCAAGAACTTTGACACATTCTATGGGTCATTTCTAGATATTTTCAAATTATTTTCCCATACAATCTGTAGGAATTATTCCACATATTTTGCAAGCTTTTATGAATTTTTCTAGAAGTGAAAAAAATTCCAGATATTTTTGATTGAAAGAAGTACATGAAATAATACAAATGATTCTATCGATTTCTGACCTCACTATCTTAACTCTCAATTGTCATCAATCAACCCTCGAAATTTATCAAAGGCTATAATTTTTCATACCAAATTTATATATCGGTGGAGGTGCGAGTGGCATAATGGTTAACAGCATAGTAAATGGAATTAGTGAATCAAGTTCAAACTCTGGCTAAGATAGTTTGCATTCACTAATGCCCTTGGGAAAGGCACGAATCCACCCCCTACCCATGGGTAAATAGCAGGACAGCATGAACTCTTCAGCCTTGGTTGGCAACCATAACTCTGATTTCGAACCCTAGAAAGTTCAACCCCTCTTCCAGCATCATGAGAGTTGGGCAACAAACAGAGTAGGAAAAGTGTTCTTTAAATGTACAGTTAATGGGGCTCTGATGAAGCTTTAATGGGCCTAGCAAGCTGGAAGTGGATTATAATAAATTGCTCCAGTAAAATAAACGAGAAAAAAAATGGACCGTTGTCACAACACCTCAAGTGGATGATTTTTAAAAAAAATTGTATATCCCATCAAGGAAATGAATTCTGAAACTTTATATATGTTATGCCGAATCAGCGAAATTGTCTAATTAGCGAATAAAACTTATTTACTTATTTTGTGTAAAAATGTTTGATTTCACTTTCAATTTTGATTCTAAATGAATAGTTGTTTTTATCCTTGTTTTGATTAAACAAACTTTTGATCAAATTAAATGTATATATTTATACAGTATTTATTTATTTTTGTAAAAATAAAAAGTATGTAGTTTTAACTTTTTTTTACAAGGAATAAATACATAGTTTTAATTTGATCAAAAGTTTATTTAATCAAAACAAGGATAAAATCAACTAATTTTTTATAATCAAAAGTTTATGTAATACAAAAAATAAGTAAATACATAATTTTATTCGCTAATTAGGCAATTTTGCCAATTTGTCATAACATATATATTTGTATAGTCATTTTCATATAAGAACAGTATTAGAAACAGTCAACCAAAACTGTCAACATTTTCAAGGTTTCTTCAGTTTTTAAGCTGGTCTGGCTGGCTATGTATGTATTGAGCATAGAGAGCGCAACACAGACGTCTGAAAATTTAACTGTCAATCAAAACTGTCAACATAGGTTCCTTCAGTTTTTAAGTTGGTCTGGCTGGCTACGTATGTATGTATTGAGCGTACAGGCTGCACTAATGGAGCTAGAGGGCTGAAAATTTAAACATTTACTTTTTTGTTTTTTGAAAATGTCCCCCCTCCAAAATAAGTTTTATGGGGGGGTTCAATTTACAATGTAAGTTCATGCTAAATTGGTCCCCTAGTTTGTGTCCAGCAGCATTTACTCTTGTTTTTTAGTGACCACTGCTGAACAAAAGGTAAGAGAAGTAACTTATTCCTTTATCCAATTTTTGAATTGATCACCCCCAACACAGCATGCTGTCAAAAGACATTGGTCATGTGACGGTTTCTATTGAGTGACTAACCAGACATGTTCAATAAATTGGTTAGTATATTATCTGTACCCTCAATGAAGGTTACAATATGTGCATTATAACTCCTGTTCTATTGACATGACCAGCATGCATTCAATCCATACCAAATCAATAGACTTGAAATGTCTGTCTGGATTTGGGCTTGAGACCTACCATCGTTTTCCTATTCACAACTACTTGGTACAGCCTTCCTGTCTTTATTCATTTATTGAGTAACTGATGACACAGACTGCTGAAATTGATTTACAGTCCACAGAGACGCATCAGAGTCCATCAAAAGTCAGACAAGAGAGGCTTTCAAAAGAAAAGAACTTTAGTTTTCTTTGACTGCTGCTTTTGGCTTATCCTTCCTTCCATGTATTCTTAACCGTTTTGTGTTATCAGTTTAGAAAGAAAATATCACTTTCTGAACAAGGCAGCCAGACAATGCCAAATCTCATTGCTTCCACAAAGAATTACTGGTGGTAGAAATGCTGAATGAGTTTTATTTTATTTTCTGCCTACTCATTGATGCCAATATAATAATATGGTTCATAAATGTGTTAGATTGTCTGCCTAAGACTTTTATTTTCACCTAAAATTTTTACCCGATTTATCTTTATAATAATACTAGT
>VCCN01000825.1:1058208-1069893 GCA_006491835.1 Architeuthis dux | reverse complement strand
ATTGATCACCCCTTTTTCTAATTTTTTAATTGACCACCCCTCACTCAACACAGCTGCTGCCAAAAGACATTGGTCATGTGACGGTTTCTATTGTGTGACTAACCAGACCTGTCATTTTTATATGTTTCTTTTATTGAAAAATAGAACAAATGTCTTACAAAGATGCTGGAAAATGAGTGCCTATTTGTGAATGACTGTCTCAAGTAACAGTTCTGGTGTAGGTTGTAAGTTAAAAACTATTTTTCCTTAGTCTAATTATGAAATGATAATTCTGTGTCGATCATGTTATCATCTAGAACAGAGGTCGGCAACCTTTTTGTCTCTGTGGGCCGGATTGCGTATTTATGAGTGGACAGTGGGCCAAATAAATGCCATAAAAACCTCAAAGTATAGAAACTATCCACATCTAGTTTTTATTTTGCCTCAAATCAATGAATAACGCATGCTAGAAGATCATCTGGGTTTAACCAAGGATGCCAATTAGTAATCAAATAACTCAATTTAGTCGAAATTCATTTCAGTCAAGGCATCATTTGAATCTATTAAAAAGACACGAAGAATCTTCAAAACATAATATCACAATATTTGCACGCCTAAAGTGCCAGGTTGGTGATGCCTTTTACAGTAAATTTATTTAAGAAAAGGAAACAAACCCTGACACCCAATTATTCAAAGCAAGCCAGCAGACAAGCCTAGTATTATTCCTGACATGATAAATCTGTGATAACCATGTGGTTAAATTATTTAAGAAAACATTTTCTTAAAAAACATTTCTTAAGACTAAAAACATTGTTAAAGTACATTAAAAAAAACATAACTGTTTGATATTTTTGATGTATAAATTTGATCTTAGGATAGCTTAGAATTTGCGATGATGTATTTATGTATGTGTGTGCTGTTGAAATTCCCGTGAACAGGCTCCTCCTTTTGTCTGGGGACCCAATATTAATTTCGGTGCCATTCCGAAAATACGGATCATCTTCAACAAAGTATGTCTCGCGGTAAAACAAACAAATAAATAATAAAAGCGAGAGAGGGAAAGGAAGATATGATAAAAGAACATGGGGAGGGTAGTAGATTCTACATTGACGAATTCTTCTCATTTGTGCGTAGAGGTTGTGTATTTCTGGGAAGATTCATGTCAGTAAGTCGAATGTACAAAAAAGTGGGTGGGGGAGAAAGAAATTAGGTTACCATGAAGAAAAGTAACCCCTTTGCTACTTGAAAAAAAAAAATAATAATAAATGTAATCCTAAAACAAATATTTTTCATCATGTTTTAGTTGTACCTTTCTACTTTTGATTTTTTAAAAGAACAAATATAATCTTTTAGTTTATATTGGTAGTTGACCACATAAAAAAAAAGTTATCCACAAACCAATTTGAAATATTGCTTGGAATATTCTCAAGGCAAATATTTTTACTACAAATTCTAGAAGCATAAAAAACTTTCTGAAAAAAATCAATCCAGCAAGCAACACACACACGCATATATACAAACTCACACACACATAATTTTAATAGATAAGCCCAAGACAAACTTGATTCCCAAAAAAGATTTTTACCGTATTATGGAATTTATGAACAATTCCTGTTTTCAGTAAATAATTAATAAACACTTCTTTAACAATTGGGCAGTAAATGATATTTCAATTTGGAAACTTTTGTTTTTCACGCGTCCTCTCTTTAATTCCACACTTCGAATTTCATTTATTTTGAATTTGGGGTTGAAATTATCACAAATACATTAAAATAAAAACTACGGCACTCATTTTTATTTCAAAATATGCCTCCTGTTACTTTACAAAATGTTATTGGACAAATTAACATTACAGTTTATCTCACTGACTATGATCTTCCTGGCCTCCACTAAAAAAAAAGACATTAAGTGAAAATTTGGACTTGAAAACTTTTACTTAGTTAAATCATATTAAAAACAATTTTTGTGTATATTGATTGTATCCCTGATCGATTCTTTTTGAAGATAGAGTAACAAAAAAAGTTATTTTTCAATTTTTTTTTTCATTTGAGCCAAGAATTCGATTTTCATCTAAATTGTATTCGACCTTTTCTGATAAAGAAATAAATTGTTCTTTACTCTCAACAACGATTTAATTAAAAAGAGACTTTCGATTTTCTTCAGTCAGGTTTCCAACAGAATTTTTACAAAACTCAAGTTTCCATTTGTCTTATTCATCTTCTTTCCCCATCACCCTTACATTTCTTTAGAGATCCCTGTTTGTTTGTACCGTCTCCCCTGCTGCGTGTTCTGGAGAGAACCCGAACGAATAGTAAGTAAAGAAGCAGCGATGATGACGACGATGGTGATATATGATAGTGTTAAAGCAAAAGATATGATGTTCACTGACCAGAACTTTATACTGTTGTAGCATAAACCTTGTGATATGAACAATAACATGTATAAAAGTGCCAACTGCGTCAAAAAAGTGTCAATTTTCTTAGATTGCTTCATTCTTTGCTGCCACTAGTACTACCCAATCCAGTACTGATCACCACTTCCCAAGTTTCGTCATATCACACTTATAAAAAAAATGGGTTGTTATCCCCTTTGCAAATGTGAGATAACAATTTTCCATGAATTGAATTCAGAAGTTTAATTGATTTTCTTGTTATCAAAGACGAGGTTTACAGAGTGGTATTATTAGTAGTGATTAGTGAGGATATTCTTGTAAATACCAAATTCAAAGAAAAGTCATCTCCGGACACTTTTTAAGAGAAGAAACGACCCACTATATCATACTTCTACTTCAAACAACGAATAAAGTGATACACGCAACATTTCTTTTGAAAAAAAAAGTTTTATTTCGTTCGTTATAGTGTCCCTGCAGTCAATCGTACAACTTTACTATGGCAAATTCATTCATTTCACACAGTAACGGATAACTGTTAAATTTGAGCACCAACAGCTCTAATGCGAGTATTATTGGCACTTTTTAAATGATCAGCATAAAAAATAATTTCGCGAGTTGTAATTCAGGCTTAAAATATTTTTAATTCCCACATCTCAGCAGGCTTACTTTTAATTTAAATAAATTATTTTTTTTAAAAACGACCCCGAACAGAAGCAATCCAACCTAACTTTCACGTTTTAAAAGCCTATGTACATTAAAAGGGCGCATTATCTCTTTTTACTCCATAAATAGAAGGACGAAATGAAACAAAAATTGAATCAATCTCTTAAATCGCTTGTTTGAAAAGAGTGCGTATAAGGCTCAACAGCAGCAACCGATTATTCACGTGACGATTTAACTAGGGGGAAAAAATGGTCACGGACAGGGGAAATTGATTACCTACGTGACTGCACTCCTTCCCAAGTATCACTCCCTACTTTAGTCTAGTGATGAGAAAGATAAATGCGATTTCTTCTTTCGTATCTTAAAGAAAAACGAAATAAGTCTCAGGCCCAACACTCGCTCCTCTCCCAGCATCCCGGTAAAGTTATTTTCACAAGCAAAGTACTGTCACTGTGAAGTTGTCTGTCAGTGTCATTATCATGACATGAATGAAGGAATATAGATCTCAATTTTTTCTTTCAACTTTTTAAATGAATAAATACAAACGAAATCTTTCTTTGAATACGAATTGTTAAACTGTAAGCTTTTCTTTTTTTTTTAAATGACCCTGTACATGTGTGAACCTTTAAAAAAAGGTAGCGCCATGAAACCAATGGTCAATAACCTATTTTTAAGTAAGTAAAATAAGCTATATTCATTGTTTGTTTTAATGTGTATTGTTTACCGTAGTTGTTTTTCGATGTTCACTTTTACTTTGAAAATGAATTCTGCTGAATATGCAGGTTAGAGCAAAGTTCAAAACTAAGCAAAGCCTCGGCGATCATTTAATGCCATCATTTAAAAAAAAAAAATGAGAATGAATGAATGAACAAAAAGATAAACCGCTAATTTACCAAAGAAAAATATAATCCGAGTCCAACACAAAAATTTGTTCCGTACAAAATCTAATGAATGGTTGAAGGGGGATTTTTTTTTTAAATCTAAAGCGAAATCGATAATAAAAATATAAGATGACCGCAGTTGAGATTAAAGAATTAGACGAAAAAATGCACGAAGACGAAAAAAGTGAGAATGTCATAGAAAAAGATTAAAAGAATTACACGAAAAGCGGCAAATCTTGATAGAAAAATACAATTGAAAAACATCAACAAACAAAAAAGGTAACAAACAATTAAATAAATAAAAAAAAGAAGAAACAAACACGCCAGCCTTATTACATAAAAACTTGAAAAAGAAGCACAAATAAAGTCGAGATATGCTAGGATGGGAGAAAGACGGAAAGGGAGAATGTGTTATATGAGTTTGTGAAGAGAGAGAGAGACCCCCGTGTGTACAAGACTCGAGCTGCGAATTATTGAGCGCATGTGGAGTAAGTGCTTGTAGAGTTGCGTCCCTTGGCCAATCTCTGTCAGAAAGTTAACATTGCTTCAGTGAATGGAACTCAGCAATCAGACTTAGTTTGGAGCCTGATGCTGTCATCGTCGCTTCTACTACACACACGGTAAGTCCTCCTTCACTTTTTCAACTATTGTCAACCCGACGGAAAGCCTGATAATGCATCAGTTTTACCCGAAAAAAAAAGTCAGTCCAACAAAACTAGTAACCAAAATTCATTTGAATTTATATATTTTAAGAAAAACATTTTTTTTTTAATGAAAACATTTATTTTTGCGTGTTGTTTATTGTCGAATGTCGCGTCTTGTTACCCGAAAAACTAGCCAACTGGTCTTTTCGTGGGACACACGAGTTCGCATCCAACGGCGCACAATTACAAAATTTGGACCATTTTTGTTTTTTTAAAATTATATTTATTTTAATTATACTTATTTTTATCAAATAAGCAAAAAAAGTTTTTTTTGGTATTTTTTTTTCTTTCTTTCTTTTTTTTTCTTTCTCGTTATCACTTTAGAGCGCTTATCACTTCCCTCGTGTCATTTAAATGGGAAAAAAAAGGCACCGGCCTCGGCCAATAGTTTTTACATTCAAATTTTATTATCTTCAATCTTTGTAATGTTTACTGATCGAATTGTCCAAGTTTT
Organism: Architeuthis dux; assembly: GCA_006491835.1. NCBI lineage: Eukaryota > Metazoa > Mollusca > Cephalopoda > Oegopsida > Architeuthidae > Architeuthis > Architeuthis dux. The sequence continues at coordinate 1,064,820 of VCCN01000825.1, read as the reverse complement.
CCCTCTTCTTTTTTTCCCTTGAAGTTTTGAAACATAATATGAATTCATCGACTTTTTTCGCTTTCATTTATCACTTGTATGTTTACAGTACACTGTAGCCTCTTTCGGTGTTTAGTGTTTCACTTGTGTGTTTACGTGCTAGCCCTTCCTTTCCTCATCATGATGACCTCTTCCTCTGTTCAGAAATTAAGGTTCATCAAATGTGCCCCCTTTTTTTTCTTCGCCCGCGTGTGCATGTACTTAAAGTGCAAGAAACTGATTTTTTTTTCTAGTGGGACCCTATTGCCCCCCCCCTGTTTTCTTGTTTTTTCTTCTTCTCTCATTCACCGCAACTTTTGTCCGTTTTTTTTTTTTTTAGTTTATCAGATCTTGTTTTGATCTTCTTTTCTGCGCCATCTCAGAAATCTTACATGTTTTGGGGGTTTTATTGAAAATAATTTTCATTCTGTAAACTAAACACAATTGCTTTAAAATGCTTTAAAAAAAAGTCAAAATAAAATATTAATAACTTACGTCAAAAGTCATTTTTAATCTATCGCCAAAAAAAAAAAAAATCCTCTTAAAAATTAATTGAATTTTTCTTTCTTAATCTTTACTCATCTTTTCATACACTTCATTTACAATAATGTTAAGACTATGTTTATGCCAAGAGCGTGAGAAGCCATGTGCTTAGTTGACAACGAAATCTCATTTCGCCCGTCTTGAGTGCGTAGTAGCAAGTCAAGCACAACAGAGTGTTGTGTACTTTTTTTTTTTAATTGAAAACTGTAGGGAATCACTGTCCTTATCGGCTCCTTTTCCCAGACAGCTCGTGCATCATTTTCCGATCGGATAAAATCAGTTTTTTTACGTGTTTTTGTAAAATCTTTATTTGTAAATCAATTTTGTTTTTGACAATTGATGTTAGGTGTAGTGTTGACAAACTGTACAAAAACTACATTATTTTTATGAAAACTTTCTGACACTATCGATACAAATTCTGTTCCTCAGTTCTTCTCATCTATTATTTTTTTCCTCTTATTTTGAGCAATTATTTTTTTTCATACAAAATAACCTTTTTGACATTTTTTGTATTTTTTTTGTTGTTGCTTATTTTCGATCTTCAATTTCAAAAAAAGATGCTTTCAAGTTCTTTTAACTTGACAATACCCCTTTTTGGGATCCCGTTAGATCGAAGGTGTTGAGTCATGTTCCGATGTAATTTAATTTAGCCTAAAATTTGAGGTTGGGTAGCAGCGCATTTCGGTTTGTTTAGTTTCGGCCGGATTTAATTCTGAGCTGATAATTTATTTCTTTATTTTTCTTTAATGATTATTTTTTTAAAAATTACTTTTGATGTTGCGATGTGTGTTTTATCCAATAGTTGGAATTAAATCCGAATACGTTTTTTTTAAAGATTATCTTGTCACACAGGACTTCGAACTTTTAAAAAGTACTGTACGTTTAGAATTAGATGAATGAAGAAGAAGAAAAATTATATTATTGATAATACTGACCCCTCACTTTATAGCCATTGTACAACAGTGCCCCGCTGGTTGTTGGTGCCCTCTCTCTTTATCTGCAGGGTTTATTTATTTAACCCTGCTCCCTTTCTCTCTCTTCCCGATGACACTATGAGCTGCGATCATCATCATCCTAATCATGTAAGCACGACGACGACGACGACGAAGGGCCGTTTTCAATGACTACCAATATCGCTTTCCCTACCTCTGCTGCTTCTCTATTCATCGAGAGAGAATCGGTGTCCCTCGTCATCGTCTTTGCCGTCAACTCTGGCTCATTGCTGCCGACCGGGGCTGATTCATACCAACCTTTTCTTCTCACCACCAATTCCTTACACACAGATACACATCCACACACACGCACCCTTCTCCGTCTTTCACAAATAATTACGCTACCGTTTTTATTGTTGCTGCACTGTCTGATTTCCTCTGAATCCGTTCTAAAACAAAAGGAGAAACAAACAGTAGCGTATTGGAAAAGAAAGAAAAAGTCAATAAAAACTTGGACACTTTTCTCAACAATGACTTTTTTTTTTTGATTCTGCATTTTTCTCCCCTTAATCTTTTAATGTTTCGTTTCATCATTATTATTTTTCTCTGTTCCCCCATCTAATTTCCCGTCTTTTGTGGACTACTGTGGGTTTCTATTTTGACAACATTTTTGTATATCTTGCCTACTGTTGGCTTCTTCTCGATATATTGTACCGTTCATAGTTTTCTCATTACACAATTATTCAGCGCAACATTTCTCTCTACTTAGAATATTGGAAAATAATTCTTTTTAAAACATAACATGTTTTGAAGCCCAGAGAACTTTGTGTGGGGATGATTTACGTTTTCATCACTATCTCATTTGACAGATAAAATTAAATCAAAAGAAATCATTTTGAGATGAAAAATGTGAATAGTTTGATAGTTTTTGTACTGGAAAGTATAATTAAAGTATCATTGCCATGCCTGGAGAAGATAACTTCAACTTGAAAACATTTCTCAGGAAATCTACCAATCTTCACTTGATTTGTTTGGTACAATATTTTTAATTTTATTTCTTTTTTTTTAATACTAAAATGTTAAACTATTGACATGGTTTTTATAAGTCCGTTGTTCAAACCATAAAATGATTTTAAATCTAAAAAAATAAACAATATCGAATAGTTTAAACCTTCCATGTAAACAACACAAATCAAGTGGAGGCTGTCTGTGTGGATACTTATTTAATTAAATGAATGAATCGTGCGTTATTGAGAATCTAGTTCTAAAAAAAGTTCATTATATTGATTATGTGTGTGAAAGTGTGTAAAACTAGAAGCTGATTTAGCTTAATGAATTTAATGCCAACACTTGAAAAGCTTGGCTGCTGTCATTTCGCATCAGTTATTTGCTGTCATCAAATTTTCCCCACTTATGACTAATACAAAAATAATAATCTCAACTTACATCAATGTAATTTTAGAAATTGTTTGTGCAATAAACAAATCTATTTTAAGATCTGTGCATTATTATTTATTTTTCTTAATTTGCCATTCATTTCATCTTTTAACAGTAAAAAAAACTTTTAATCATTTCGTGGCTTTGCATCCTTGTTTAACAATTTGGAAAGGTTCTGAACAAAAAAAAACAACTAAAACATGCCGATTGATTCCTCAAATAAATGCGTATATTAGAAACCGTAAACATAGGTTTCTTTCAGTTTTCAAATTGGTCTGGCTGGCTATTTTGTATTACGCATACAGGACGCACCAATGGAGCTAGAGGGCTGGAAATTTAAACACTTATTCCTTATGTTTGGAAAAACATTTACTCCTTATGTCTAGAAAAAACTTCTTTTTTGTTTTGTTTTTCAAAATTCCCACCCAAATACTTTTTAGAGGGTAGTTCAGTTTGCAATGTAAGTTTTTGCATTGTAATTGATCCCTTAGTTTATGTCCGCATATTTGAAAATTCAGACTCTTTTTTAGTGATCACTGCCTTGCCTAACAAAAGGCGAGGGAAATAACTTATTCATTGATCGCCCCCCCCTTTTCAATCTTTCTAATTGATTACCCCCAACACGGCATGGTGCCAGATGTTGGTTGCATGGCAGTTTCTATTGAGCGACTAACCAGACCTGTTGAGGTTTATTAAGAAACTTTGCATATTCTCGTCATAACTAAAATAATGTCAAATGACTTATTGAAATAAAGGTTCAAGTTAAGTAGTGCGGTCCCTCCTACAGAGCTAGTTGTATTGCTTTTTACATTTTAATAATTGTGGTCCCAAATTACGTAACCCTACCCTTATCTCTAACCCCTAACCCTAACGTGGTACAACAGGAATGTCGCCAAATGTAGTTTGAGATGCAAAAATAAAGCAATATTACTAGCTCTGTAGGAGGGACCGCACTTCTTTTTAGGGACAGCATTACTTAATTTGTAATGAAATAAATATCAGCAGCATATGTATGATTATATTAGAACTGGTTGAATGTTTGCGTTTCAGCTTTTAAAAAAATATTTTTATTTAAAAACTTTATTATTAGAGCCACATTTCTTCATACTAGCTCTGAACTCTTGAAATTCAAAGGAAGTCTTGGTTATATCATACTTAAAAATGTATTTTAAAATTAAAGAATACTCTTTTAAAAAAAACAACAAAACTTTCTATTGAATAGCAGATGAATGAACGGGATTTTTAGTTTTTTTAATTTATTTCTTGGTGCCCTTGAGTATTTCCTGTTCCCTTTGTTGAAGAGTTGGCAAATTTAATTGGTCAGTTGCCATGTTACAGTTGATAATTATCTTATGTCAATATTAATGTGTTGTGGGTGGGCGTTGGGCAGGGTGTGTGTCGTATGTAATGCTGTTTGTCCAGCTGCATGTCGTGCTCATGGCTCGGATCTGATTCAAAGTACAAAAAGCTCTTCTTTAACGACACGCTGCAGCAGTAACAACAACAGCAGCATTTATGTACTCTGTTCCATCAGCAGGTGAAGCTTTGTTCATCCTGCTACCTGGGATTTCTACTCTTTTGTGTACTCGCTGCCTTGCCTTTTTATGTGTCATTATTATTAATCCCATTTTCACGCTCAAGTGAAATTTTATTTATTTTTCTGCACCTGTGTTTCACCTGTATTTGTGTTTCTACCAAATATTTGTTTTAAAAACTATTAAAGTAAACGTAATATTGTTTTCATTACATAATACAGAGTTATTGAATATATACAAATTATGATTCATTGGGAGGAAACGAAAACTGGACTTATTTTATCTTGATTTATTTGACATGGATTTTTATATTGCCGAACTCCTTGTACAAAGTCTGAAGTTGACTTTGTGTTTTTACCGTAACAACAAGATCAAACCTCACCAAAATTAGGGGTGTAAACCGATATGTTGAATTCACGACCAACTGATTGCCTGGAGGCTGTCTTACTGACTGAGCTAAATTAACAAGTCTTGGATATTAACAAAAATGTATTATACAGATAGGCAAGAGCTTATTTCATTCTAATAAATAAATACTTTTATAGAAAAACAATTTTTTTATTATATATACAATACAAAAGTTGCAGTAATCATCTTCAGTCGGAATAGAAGTTGGAGTGGAGTTTGACCATGCAGCAGCCAGTCTTGTCTTCATTAGATTCATTTTTTTTAAAAATGATTGGCTGGTTCAAAATTTTGAAAAATGCATACCTGTATGCTTATTTTCAGATTTTCAAACATTAGAATGTTGTCTTAGTTATATACAGAATAATCGGTACAAGTTAAGTAGTGCGGTCCCTCCTACAGAGCTAGTAGTATTGATTTATTTTTACATCTCCTACTCAAATGACTGTGGTTCTGATACCTAACCCTAACCTGGTACAACGAGAATATATGCAATGTTGGGAGATGCGAAAATGAAGCAATGCTACAAGCTCTGTATGGGGGACCGCACTTCTTTTTATGGACTACATTACTTGTACCAAACAGGCCAGTGGGCCTGTTGGCATGTGTCTATGATTTTGAGGGGGCCTACTTCCCCTGGTAGAGGCAATGGGGGGACCCTTTGGTGAAGGAAATTGATATTGTAAAGAGAGTCAACACAAAATATTAATATTCTAAAGAAGATTAATACAGATAAATTCTGAATGCAGAATAAACCTGATTGTACTCAATGCTTCTTATTACAGTACTGTACTCTATTGTCTTATTTACTGTTTCTCATTACAGTACTGTACTCTATTGCATTTACTGTTTCTCATTACAGTACTGTACTCTATTGTCTTATATACATTTTGAATCAAATTGCTTGCCATTACCTTTTTACTTGTTCTGTTACTTGTAAGTATGTACACTACATGTATATACCTATATAAATATATCATATGTACAGGAATACCTTGAATAGTGCAGGTTTTGAGTTAGTACAGATAAAGTATTGCTGTACAAATTAATGTAACTAAGTATAATCTGGAAAAAAAGCACATTCAATTATAATAAGACCTTGAACAGTATGGACAATTTTATAGATATATATTCTTGGATTTAGCACTTATTACAGAAATACCTAATGAGCAGTTTGAAATGGTGCCTACATTCCCATCTGGTCTGGGCCTATTACCACAGAATCTTCAAAGTTTATAGAGTTTTGCTTGTCAAAATCTCAAGGTTGTCATAATCCAGGTTGTTGGGCAAGTGGATAACTCCTGAAGATGACAGTGAATCCTCCTTTGTTGCTTTTGAAATCTATTGATCTGAGCAGCCATCTGCTTTGACATTCTCTTTCTTATCAAGTAGACTGTGAACATAAAACTTTAAATCATTTCTTCTAGCAGATTTAGATGTACATATCTTTTGTTGTTGTTGAATAGAAGTATGTCAGGAACAGAGTTGTTGTTCACTGTAGATGTCTTAACTTTGGCACACATGACTTGTTTTTACAGCTGTCTCTTTAGATGGACCCACCTTTGATACCATTATATTCGTCTTTGCATTCATTGATCTGAGATTTTAATTAGCTTCTCTTTTGTTAGCAGTTATCAAATGTTATGCCTGTCTCTTTTAGCAGCTGTTTTTATAGTGATTTAAATATAACTTCTAAAAAATTAAATATGCATATATATATTTAAAAAATGCAATGTGTATCT
>VCCN01000825.1:929988-941243 GCA_006491835.1 Architeuthis dux | reverse complement strand
AGGTAATGATTTTTTTTTAAGTGTAACAAGGTAATGATTTTTCTGAGGGAAAATTTCTGTATTGCATATATTGTAGCTAATCTACATATATCATACAAATGACAAAATCTCATTTAGAAAATCACTGGACTTGATATCATGAAATAGGGGCCTGGTTGTTACTTTACTCCGCTAAAATGCAGGTTGATTAAATAGTATCTCTTCAGAATAGATATGGATATATCAGTGTGTTTATGCAAACATATGTGTACGTGTATGCGTGTGTCTGATACATATGCATACATGTTGGGAGGACTCAAGAAAGTGGCCAAGCTGTGAGCGCTGCTTGTCGTAATGAGAGTTCGTTCCTCGGAAAGGGAAACAAGATGGAGGCAGGAAGGAAGGAGGAGGAAAAAGGGTAAAATCCGTAAAATAATTTCTATGCTGAAAGAAAGCCGAAAAAACAAAGTCTTCTCGTATATGACCTTCTGTAGTGAAGATCGCCAATGGCTTAAAATACTGAAAATTGCTGAGGTACCTTCAACAAAAAATTGCCAGAAACTAATCTATGGATAACCTAGATTTTATTAAATTTTGAAGGGAGGCACACGTACACACACACATTTTCCATCTGCTAGGACGTTTTTAGTGTCTTATCAAGGAAGTCCGAGGGAGAAGAGACAGTCTGCCTTTGGTTAACTGGGTTTTGGAGCCCTGCAATTCTTAAATCAGATTATTTTTTTATATCTTTTGGACTTCAAAGCGGTCATCGACACATGGAATAAATTAAATCTAACAACTGAATTTTGTGTGAGCATCAGTCACATGACATTGTTTGACCAACCTGAGACCAGAATTGGCTAGGGATTTTTAAGAAATTTTAAGTTTTACAGAGAGCAGACATGTCTTTTTTTAGACATGTGACACGTGTGTGTGCACACACGCTTGGAAGTCTGCCGCGTTCTAAGACAATTGAGGCATGACTAATAGAGAAAAAAGAGAGGATGGCTGCTGAGTGAAAGAGAAGAGGAAGAAGAGAACTGAGATAAAGACACTTTACTTACAGGAATAGTAGGATTTGTTAAATTTATTTGAAGAGTTGAAAGGAGATTGATTTTGGGAGGCTTTCGTTCAACGTTTTTTTTTCTCTAGAAAGATAGGTCACCCATGACATGAATAAAGAAAATTCTTTGCTCAGACAACACATGTCTTGATCGAAATATTTTACAAGTGCAAGAATGCAATTATGGTTTTGTCCACAGCTACACCAGCAGAGAATTATGCAACTGAAGACAACACCAAGAGTTATGCATACTTTTGGCTTCTATGCTCATTTTTTCTCCATTCCTCTCTTACATCCCATCAGACTTTCATTCCCAACTCAAACCTTTCGGATTATGTTGCTGCCTTTTTTCTTCTGCTTTTGCTCCACAGTTTGCTTCGGCAAGGGAGGTTGCTTAGTAGACCTTGTGCTGCAATGTGTTCCTGTTGGCTGCCTCTGTTGTCCAATGAGGATGGTTAATTTTTAAGGAGTTCTTGTATCTCTTCTGTGGGGCACCACTTCTTAGCTAAGGTAATTCTCTAAATAGGTTTGATTGATTGAATGGTTTTACAGCATATCAACACTTGATGGGTTATTTAATGCCAAAATCGTTTTTGTGTTAGAAATTTATTGGCGAAAGGTTATTTTTTTTTAAACTAGAGTCTTGCTACTTTGATGAATGGTTATTTTTTTTTTTTTAACTAGGCTTGCTACTTTGAAAGGTTATTTTTTAAAAAATAGAATCTTGCGACTCTCTAAATAGGAGGCCCTTTGGTAGCTGGTGATTCTCCATCCTTGCTATGTGGCCTGTCCACTGTAGGTGGGTCTTTTGCAGCATGGCCTCAATGCTTATGGTCCTGGCTGACCTGACGATCTCAGTGTTTGTGATGAAATTGATCCAGTGCACATTGAGAATGGTGTGGAGGCAACACTGGTAGAAGCACTTGAGTAGGCATAGGTGCTGCTGGTATATGACCCAGGGTTTGGCACCGTGTAAAAGAGGGGACAACACAATGGCTTTATAAACTTTCATTTTTGTGTCTTTACTGAGGTTTTTGTTACCCCAGACACGTTTGTGTAATAATTTGGTATAAGTGGCAGATTAAATAAAATCCAATTTAATCTCATGGTTTGCTGAATAACACCTCTTTACAATTAAGCATTTTAATTTGGTATATAAAGTGCTCAATTGTTACGAGGCGTTATACAGCATTTTAGGAGATTAAATTGGATTATATTTAATGTGCCACTTAATTGAGATTAAATAATTCAGCATAAATTGCTCCAAGTAATCTTTCTCTTTCCCACGCAAACACACACGTTGATAATGAGGCAGAGAGTTATAAACGATAGAGTAGATTAATACCTATAATCCCTTTCAGTAATGTTTTTTTGGGAAAGGAAATTAAAAGTAATCTTAATAGCAAAACAGGTTGATAAATGCTTAGTGAATTGTACAGTAGTTGGTATGCATTCACCTAGATCAAAACTCGTTAAGATTCTCAGACTGACTCTTCGACCATTGCTTCACCTTTTTATCGTCCAGAACAGCAGGGGAATGACCCGTATGTCTCAAAGAACCACAGAGGACAGGTGAAGCATTAGTATCACGGATGTACTATGAAAGTGTTTGGTTTAAAAGAGCCACCACGAGCAGATCCGGGTCCTTCACCACTGGTGACGCAAACACAAGCGACGCGCACTGGTTTTGGTCTCTGAACCGCCAAGTCTTCATCACACATGATAGACAAAGTGTCATCCTTGGCAGAGAAAGATTAGAAGTCATTTTAGCCAAAAATGCCCTTTTCTCTTTTATAAAAGTATAATCTTATTAATGATCGCTTTTAGCGTTCAAATATTGCCATGGTGAACAACACACATGATCTTTCTACATATATGGCTCATGTAGAACTAAATATATATACGGAAATTTTTTATAAGAAAAATACAAATTTAAATCAATAATTCACAAGATGATGCAGTAAACAAAATACACAAGATGGATGAGTAATATTCAACACTCAGCTTTCTTTTAAATCACTTATTAATTTGTAAACAATGCAGAAGAATGTATTTTCACCTGTTGTTCCCCCACCAAAATGTGTGTAAATGTACATATGAGAGAAATTGCAAAACACTTATACTTGCAATGACTCATTATACGGTTAATGGTTGGGTAGGTATTTAATCTTTTTCGGTGGTTCTCCTGGTAAACAGATACAACCTGATGATTTACTTTTTGTATAGTAGATTGCTTAGTCTTGCACATAACATGATAGAAATCTTTTGTAAGACAAATTTTCACCCTTAAAATTGATCCACAAAGCTAAGTAGTTTTTACTAAGTATAATAATCATGTTTAAGTGCTTCTCTAAATAAGCAACACCAGTATAGATACAAGCAGGGCCGGCGCAAGGGTTTCATGCGGCCATAGGCGAGACTTTAAATTTGTGCCCCTGGTTGTACTGTGTACCAGGGCTTCTCAAACTAAGGGTCCCGACCCCCTGGGGTCGCATAAAGATTAGGGGGCAGGAGGTCACAGAAACGTCCAAAGGAAGAAATATTCAAGAAAACGATATTATAAAAAATATACAGACGAATTTAACGAATTTTAAAATATTCCATTATCAAATGATATTGTAGGTCACAGATGAAGTTCGGAAATTAGCAATGATTGTTTGACCAACTCATTGAAATAATCAAAGAAAGTTTGAAATTTGCAATTCAGCTGGATGAATCAACTGTCTTTTTTTTGTTCTTTATTTGTTTCTATATTTAGTTAGGGTTATTTTTATCGATTATTCCGATAACTTTTAAACGTATATCTTTTTTTTTATATCACAATTTGACTGAAACTTATAAAATATAATTAAATGTAGCTAATTGATGAAAAAATATTTACCGGCTGTATTTTCATATATTTTATTCATTTTTTTGTCTATGTAAATTGATCACTATTTCAAATTATGGGACGCAGCTGTGGTGCATTTTAATCTTGTTTATTTTTTCCACTCAAATATATTTTGTGTACTACATTGTCTACCATACATTTTTAAAATCAGGCATTGCTTAAATACTTGAAATTCTTGTTCATACCTAGTATACTAGATGAATTTAGGGAAAAAGAGAAGTTTGCCAGGAGTGCCACCCAGGTCCCTGTTGGAGGCTTTGCCATCCTCTCTCCCCACTGGGGGAGTCGATGAAAGAAACAATGCGACTTAGAAAGAAGTGGTAACCACAACCAGTAGCAAATATTTATGACAGTGTGCATACATGCAGTGTTGCCGATTTAGCGTGTTTCTTGTTTTGGCAGTGCAAAAAGTGCTAAATTAGTGCGTTTTTTGCCATTTTCTGACCGTTTTTAGCGTCTTTTGGCCATTTTTGGCTATTTTAAAACATTTAGCGCTTTTTGGCAGTCAAACTAGCGCAAAAATATTTTTTGAGTTGGCAACACTGCATACACATATCCGGGTGATCCTCATCAACCTCCATAACGTAACAGGAAGACATTCAGAAAATAGTATAAAACAGTATCCAGAAGACCCTGGAAGTCACCCTGGCCTTGATCTGCCCGGTTACCAACAAGCTTACCTATTCGCATCCATTGATCTGTCTATCCATTCAACACCTTTGGGCCCTTAGGCGACCGCCTAACATTGCCTTATGGACAAACAGGCCCTGGATATAAGTAGGTTAATCTATGCATATTGCAATGTTTCATGTATATTTCTGCTTTATTATTGTATTTTACTTCTTTCAAATTTATCCACTGCTAGCTTGTGTACTATTGTACTATTCACAAATTAAGACACTTTGACAGATCTTTGCACAATGAATATCAATATATTACCACCTCTGCCTAAAAATGAATCACCATAGTTTAGTTGCTTCATTTTTTGTCACAAACAGGAGATAGAAGGTGTCCTTAGTGTGTATCCTTAGTGCATGAAGACAAAAAAAAAATTTCAGAACAGATGAAAAGAGTGAATTAAAAAAAAAAGTTTTTTCAGAAGGTGTCTAGCAGAGTACACAGGCACATTTTCAAGGCTCTAAGTCAACAGGTGTAACCAGGAGCACCTGGACAAACAAACAGACACACAGATGAGTAGAACACCTCACCACTTGGTCAGTCTGGCAGGTGGTGGCTACAGTAATTCAAAATGACCTTTGAAGTTATATTAAGGGTAAGAAAGAAAAAAGACTAAGAACCAATACAACTGCCCATATCCCCACTGTACGCTTATCTCTTTATCACCCTAGACTTTACTAACCAGAATCTTAGGACAGTGATACAAGGTTACATTGGCATGGTGAGATCAAAGGCACCGACATGCGACTGAGGCAATTGACTGGCATTGTCAGTTTCATATGGGAACTGGTGTTGCAGAAGCAGTAGGATATCATTTTTATTTTCAAAAAAATAAACCATATACTTACTCTCTCTCTTTAGTTTTATTTATTAAAATATATTGTAGATTTATGGTGTGTAAAGACTTTGTTGACAATTTACTTTATAGCACTTTCCCTCAAATTTCCAATGAGTTCCGTGATTTTAGAAGCAGGATTGAACAAAAAGCAATGTTTAAAATTTTAAAATACAAAAGGCTAAAATGGCTATCGTTATCGTAACTTTTTTGTTTACATAACTAAAACTAAGCAAGGGCGTATTTGTTTTTTTACCTTCACTGCATTTATTTCGATAGGGGTTCAATTTTGTTTGTAGTATTCATATAAACTAAAAATATTGAATTTTAAAACTACCTATATTCATCATATATTCCTCTGATAGAATTGATAAAAAACTGAAGTTAACATTATTTATTTTTATTTTTAGTAGATGAAAATTGCGTTTTACCCCCCAAAAAGATGGTTGTAGGCTTTAGATATTTCACTCTAGGTGGTTATAGATTATAATTTCCAAAAAGATCCATGATTTTGGAAGCAAAAAGAAATGACTGAACAAAAAGCAACTTTTAGAATTTTTAAGTACAGATGGCTAAAATGGCTATCGTTACCATTGTTTAACAGGATCTGGTTCATCTTCCTGAACTCGGTTTTCCCGAACGTTAATTGGTCACTTTTTTTCATAGTTTATTATTTACTTTTTTTCCCTTAAAATTAGTGCGATGGGGTTATGTTAATATTTACAATTTATGGGGGGAAAAAAGCATCTATTGTAAATGTGGTATTTATTTACGATAAGATTTAGTATTTACAATATATATTGTGTATAAGATCTATGAAGATAAAAAGGATTTTATGTACGATCGTATGTGTCTGTACATGATTTATAAAGAAGAAAAAAAAGGATTTATTGTTGCTGATTGAATATTTACAATAAAATGAATTTTATTTTCATTTTATTTCAGGTATTTGGATTAACATAGGTATTTGTATGGTTTAGCCGCGTAGAATTGTTGTTCATTGGACAGCATGGATTATTTTAACATTTTATGAAAATAACTGATAACTTTGTAAAATGTTAGTGAAATATGAAATACTATTTTCACAAGTCGAAATTATTCAATTTTTTTTCCTTTTACATTCACAGCATTTATTTCGATAGGGGGTTCAATTTTGTTTGTAGTGTTCATATAATCTAAAGATATTACATTTTAAAACTATATTCATCACATATTGCTCTATGATAAAATTGATAAATAACTGAAGTTAACATTTATTTTTATTTTTAGTAGAAGTATTATAAACCATTAATTTTTATTAATACTATTCACCTTCATCTTTAGTTACTTTTTATCACAACTTTACTAAAAAAATAATATTTACATAATTTTTGAGACCAAATTTTCCATGACCAATTTTTCAGAGACATTTTTTTCCCAGAACCGCTCCAAATATCCCCAGTCATCAACAGAGGTAATTCTGATACATACTCGATATAAATCATACATACTGGAGTAACACCTCTGAGAATCATTACTTAACTTGAGGTTTTATGGCTGTAGGCTCCATATAGCTGGGGATAACTGGCTGGAGGGCGGCTGTTTTTAGCTAGTTCTTTTTTTAATAGAAAAATTTAATTGACAGAGATGAATAACAAAACTGGGAGACATGACAAAAAGGAGTAAAGTTTTGAAAAGGAAGTTAGAGTCAGTTGCAATGATTCACAGTAAACAAAATATCATCAAGTTCCTGACATTTACTGTGATGTTTAATTGGACTACTTGGTCCCATTCGGTACCAGCCCAGCTTCGTGTTTCTTGTGGCATTATCTGCTTTCAGTTTTTGATGTATATAGCATTAAGTGCAGGATCTAATTAATTGAATCTAAGATAAAAGATCGCTCAGTTCAAATAGCGTGATTTTAAACAGTTTCTGACATTCAAGAGGACAACTTTTGATAAAGACTGTTGAAATAATTTTAATGAGCTCAAATACCAAATTCCTTTATCACCTAACAAACCTGAAATTTTCACCAGGTTCTAAAGAATAGCAAACAATCATTTTGTGACTAATAACTAATCATGTAGATTTGTAAATAACAAACATAATCCAGTAGGAAAAGTAGGTACACAGGCAACCCCTGGATTTTTTTCACAATCCTTGAAGTGTCTATTTTATGATTCTGTCTGTCGCCAGGCTGAAATAATGTCTCATGGGATTCATTTTTAACCCTATATTACCCCAAGCGATAACTCAAACCCGTACACCAAAAAGATAGAAAATCACATAACTTTTGAATTAAACAACATACAGAGACAAATGAACACATTTTTACATACAATTCTGACCCAAAGAATTCAGAAAAATGATTACTATTAAGATTCAAACACATCTTGACTATTTCAGGACAAAAATAACAAAGAAAAGCAAAGAAATGTTGAGAGATCCGATGATATGCAATTTTCTATCTTTTTGGTGTACGTGTTCGAGTTTGCACTGAGGGTAATATAGGGTTAAAAATGAACCCCATGGAACATTATCTCAGCCTGGCGACAGGCAGAATTATAAAATAGACACTTCAAGGATTAAGAAAAAACAGGCGGTGAAAGAAATTTCCGGGGGGTGCCTGTGGATCTACTTTTCCTACAAGACTAATAAGATTGAAATAAGTAGCAGTAATACACAATCAGTGAGAGAAGAACGATGGTGGAAATGAGCAATGATTTTACCATAAAACCATCTGACTAGACAAAGATTTTATATACAATTCCTCTTGCAATCTCACAGAGACATGGATTGAACAAGAACAGAACAAGAAATACATTATAATTAGTTTTATTTATGCTATGTATTGATGCTTTGTGCTTGGATGGGAAACTTTTCTAGGAGTAGAATTTCTAAACATCAAGTGATGAAGCACAGAACAGAAGGAAACTTGTCAGTTGAAGCTGTGCCATGTTTTACAAAAGATGAGTAAAGAAAAGAAAATAACTAATCGGCCTCAACTGCTCTCCTGATAATTACAATAAATTCAACAAAACCTGTAATTATGGGTGAGGACGACTTCTTACATTCAAGAGATAAGATTTACTAAATATAGAAACCTTATTTGATAGCAATTCTAGATTGTTTTCAGAGATGCCTTTGCAATTTGGTAGCAGGATAAATGAGTTGTTAGCAATGCAATAGCACAAAGGTAGAAATAAATAAAGGGATGAATGATAAACGGAGATTGTGTATATGTTAGCAGGTTGATGTATCAAGTTGTGTCAAAGCCTGTTTGTTGAAAAGGTAGATTAAAGTAAAACTTGAGACCTTGATTGAATTTTCATATAATCTATTAACCACTGCCACCCACAAAACTGGGTTTAGGTTATTCATGTGTTCTGACATTTATATGTATCTATCCATGTATCCAGACTTTGCCCAGCCCTAACCATTCATAGTAGAAACTTGAAATTTTGCACACACACACTTCCCTCAATGAGTAGGGAAAACGTTTTTTTGTTTTGTTTTTTGAAAATTCCCCCCCCAAATAGGTTTTTAGAGGGGGGTTCAATATGCAATTTAAGTTTATGCTAAATTGGTCACTAGTTTGAGCCCGTTTGTTTTTTGAAAATTCAAAGCTTCTTTAATGATCACAGGCCAACAAAACATGAGAGAAGTAACTTATTCATTGATCACAACTTTTACCCAACATTTTAATTGATCACCCCAACACTGCATATATGGGTGGTGGTGATTCATAATTTCCCTTGGAATGCTAGTTCATTCTATGATCTATCTACTCATATTAATGAGGGTCAAGATGATTTTCTATACATGTGTTTTCAGACATGCATATAAACATACATATACTTGTATATTTATACCACACACACATATATATTGTAATATCAATGTGCAAGTATAATATATACTAGCATTCCAAGGGAAATTATGAATCACTGCCACCCATATATACTGTGTTGGGGGTGATCAATTAAAAAGTTGGGCTGTGATCACTAAACAATGTTTGAATTTTTAAAAAACAAGCAGGCACAAAATAAAGACCAATTTAGCATTAGCTTAGATAGAAAATTGAAACACCCTACTAAAACCCTATTTTGGAGGGGAATTTTGAAAAAAACGTTTTCCCTACTCATTGAGGGGAGTGTGTGTACACAATTTCAAGTTTCTACTATGAACGGTTAGGGCTAGGCAAAGTCTGGCTACATCTTTCCTTTCACAGATATGTGATCAAATTAAGGAAAGAGCAGAACTTTCCAATAAACCAAATAGGCAACATGGTATAGATACATATAAATGTGTGAACACATGAATAACCTAAACCTTTAGTAGCAGTGATTAACACATTAATGAATATATGCATAAATATCTTTGAGTGTGTACACATTGTGTTCACACATCACTGGACATATTCATGCATCCCCTGTAAGCATATGGATGCTCACAGAGAATACATTGACTATTCACATGTTTCCTTATGCCTGTAAATGTGTGTGAATATGACAATTCCCAACTATGTAGGTATGTTTGAAGAGGGAGTTATATGAGTGTTTAATACACTCATTAGAAGGAAGAAGATCTTTCTCAGCTTTGCCACATCCAAAGTGCAGAGGCAGTCGCTCTAGCGAGATAGATAGATAGAGAGATCGAGAGAGCGAGATCGAGAGAGTGAGAGCGAGATCGAGCGCCATATTTATGTTGTTTTACATATGAGACCTAGTAGTCTTTTTTATGAATCAATCTTTATTATTATTGGACGAAGTATGTTATGTGGTGTGTTATAATACTTCATCCAATAATAATAAAGATTGATTTATGAAAAACTTTGTACCCAAATTTGAGCGAAAATAGTGAAATACTCGAATGTACGCAGAAAGTTTTTTTATACGTTACTAAAATTATGACAGAAGTGACATGAACCCCTTCCCTCCCAAGCCAACTGTAAAAATGAAATGAATTAGACAAAAACATTTCTTTTTTTTTTTTTGTTACTTTGAAGGTGCAAAGGCTAAAGCTTGAAAGGGTTGACTGTAATTTTTAAGTACCCCAATATTCATTCCCTTTCCTTGAAACACGTGTGACACGAATACCCAAAATAAATTAAAATAATTAAATTAAATAAATAACTAAATTTAAAAACAATATCTTTAAATTTTAAGCAAAAGAAGACTGTTTATGACACAGTGTTTAATCTGAGAGCAGTAGAATATGTTGTACAAAGTTCAAATGTTATGCTTTTCTCCCTTTATTTTTTTTCCCCCCAATAGACTATCAAAATAAAAAATATTGAAAATTATTTTCAATTTCAGTGTTCTAGACATTATAAATATTAAAATTCTAAAATTTAAAAAAAAAATCTTAAAATTTTAAAATTAACGTTTTTATGAACATAGTTCCATCTTGTGTATGTCTTCTGATGTGCATGTTACGGCTGTTTAGGCCATTTTAACTGTTAGAATGTGAACATCTCGCAGGTGTTTTGTAGCCGTGAGCATTATTAAATTATTTTTGATTGGTCAAACAGGTTCAAATTGAATCTCTTAAAGAGGCTTCAGTAGTCGTAATGTCTTTTTTCACAATCTTAACTGTTTGAACGTGAACATTTTTTTTTCCTCAGTTTGGGAGAGGTGATGCTCATGCAGTATTCTGATCTAGGAGCATTACCTTTAGTTTTTCATTTTTTTAATTAATTAGAATATATTTGTCCGAATTTTCTTCCAAGTCACATTGTGTGAAAGAGTGGTTACGAAACAGTAAGGCAGAGTATGTCAATGAAGAATATCTTAGAAGAAAAAAACAAATCATAAGAAGAATTAGATAT
>VCCN01000825.1:888232-904966 GCA_006491835.1 Architeuthis dux | reverse complement strand
ATGGAAATCCTGTATAATTATTATTATAAATATAAATTATTAATTATAATTTAATTAGGCTTGCTTACTTTATAAATCAGCATTTAAAATCATGGCTCTTACCCAGGATCTGGTGCTAATGAGAAATACACAACTCAGCCACTAAGAAAGCCATTTTATATGTATGTGCATGTATGTGTGCGTTTAATAGACTAGTTCTAGTTTTAAATAGTCTTGTGCTTTTATTTATTATCTTTACCATTGTATTGCTGCATCCAAAGTTGTGTACTAGTAGTAAGTAGTTCATAGGATTCTAGGTCAAGGAGTTTCTCATACTTAAGAAAGCTTGTTTATTGTAAACAAAGTATGACAGGGGGGGGGCAGAGAAAAACACTGTTAAGCTTAATAAAGCACCTGAACATAATCAGTTGCTACTGAATATTTATTTTAATGACACACGCTTTAAGAAATAAAGTAAAAATTTACAGGAAAGGATACGGACACAGTTCAAGTGTAAATTACACAACAATGACTTGTTGATAGATATATGATCTAATATCACCACCTATATGGACCATATAGCATCAAACATCACTTATTTTTGCATCATGAACATTTGATTAGCATTGTCAGAATGATATTTGATTTAACTAAGACTAAAAGTCACTTTCTGTCATGTTTGAACTTCCAGTTTAGACAAGGGCTATGTTTTTTCATAGCACAGCACACAAATCAACAATAGACTTTGATTGAAATACCCAGAGAAACACAAAAGGTTTTGCTTAAAATTTGGCTTTATTACTTATTTTCAACTTTAAAATATCATCCTTATTTCAGTTATTGTATTTTCTATTCATAACCAGGACAATTGTAAATACAGAGATATATCAGCTTTGTTATATATTTTAGAGGATATAAGAGGGAAGAATTATTTAGTACTTAAAAATTACCATTCCAGACTTTCAATCAAATATACAAAGAGGTTAATGCCAACTTATGAATGATAATACTGCCGGACATTAACACTAGCACAGCAAACAATCTGTACCTTAACTACTTTAAAACACTGCTCTGAAAATATGATGTCAAAATATGAAGGTGTCAATTTTAACACATCTAATGTTAAGCAATATTCATCTGGAATTCTTTTATAGCATATAGGTAAGCAATTTATCATTTTAATAAAATATTGCCCAACATATGTACAAATACATATAAAAAAAAAAAAATGAAGACAATGGTATTAATTGTTTTCTGAATACCACAAAATACTGATTTGTGTTTAAGGCTTATTTTTGCATTTATTTTAAGTCTGCTTGGATAGTGTAATGGTTAGCATGTCTGCCTCACATGCAGAAGGTCCTGGTTTGATTCCCGATATGAACGGAGAGTGTGGAAAACTCTTCATTAGGACAAATTTCCCTGTGCACACAGCAGCTGCTAATTGAGTACTCTAAGCTGTGTGATTAGGGTGGAAGTATCCCTACCATGGGGATGGTCATAAAAACTAATAAAGTCCTGGTCTTGACCAGACTTGAAACTTGCAAGGAGCACAAAGGTGATGCATGTAATGGAAATCGGGACTTTGTCACCAGCCATATATTCCAATGAGATTGTCTCTTAAGAGATGGACGCTTTACTTGCATTTGTGGAAGACATTGGTCTAGGTTTCTACAATATTCAAAATTTCATTTAATCCATCATAACATTTTTTTATCTATTTACATTGAGAGAAAATATTCATAATTATGTGTGATTTAAAGCATAGATATTAACCCAGTAAAATATTTGAAACAAAATTAACATTTTTATTATAAAGAAATATTGTTTCTATGGGGTGGAGTTGCTAGACCCACATCAAAGATTGTTTTCCCCTTCTCTTAGATGAACTTCCATACAAGGCTGAATGGCTCCAAATGCTCTGCTATTCACCCATAGCTGAGGGGAGAAGTGGATTCATGCCTATCCCAAGAGCATTAGTGCAAAGTGAACACAAACAGCCTCGTCCAAAACTAACTCAGTTCACCGAATCATTTTTTTCTGTGCATATAACCGTTACGTCACTCCACAAAACAAGACGACAGTGCATTAAAATATGTTCTAGAAACCTAAAAGGCCAATGCTAGCAAATACATATCAAGATGATTATTATACTTGATCTGACAAAATCAACTGTTTGCAAAAAAAAAAAAAAAAATCCGTCACAATAGAAGATTAATAAGGCAAAAAAAAAAAACAAAAAAAAAAAGCTCTGGAGAGAAGAGAATGGAAAATAACATCATTAGAAGACTAGGGAGCATTGCAGGTTTGTTTGCAGACAGGACAAATAAGACCTATCTTGTCTTTGATCTTCTATTTCCTGATATGCTTTCACAAAAACAAAACAAAAAAAAAGCAATTTATGTACAACATAAATGAAAAAAAAAATTATCTTCACTACAAGATTATGAGGTTTAAATTTTCTCTATTGTAAAGAAATAAATAGATGCTGATCAATATATCTACAATGCCTTTTGTTTAATATTACTTAATAAAAATCAAGCTGATCACTTATAAAAAAAATTGAGTTTTGTTTATAAAATCATAATAAAAAGGATAATAGTGGTAGTATGTAGTTTCAGTCTGGTTTATTAGCTGGAATATTTTTTATAAGAGAAACACTGAGAAATTATTTTCCTGTTCAATGGAGATACTTGTCTAAGATCTCTATTGTTGAAGTTCATACAGAATTGCTGATAAAACACTTTGATGTAAACATTTTTTAATTCTATAATCTCCTTAAATTTGCAAAATATCTTTGCATTGACTTAAGGACTAGTGTTTGAAAAATGTTGGAATACTGGTTGCAAACAAGCTTCAGCTAGTCACAAGACAAAAGTTTTGTTTAAATTCATATTTTGAGTCATCTTTTTGTATACAGTCAACTTCAGGCAGTTTTTTCCAGAATGAGAAGTTTCTGAGCAAAAAACTTTTATAGTTATTTTAATCTTTTGACTGTATGCAAATGTATTATTTGGTCTTAGAATATCATTATGATGATCTGTTTAGACTATTATCATGAAAGAACTAATATCCCATATTTATCAGCAACTCACATCTCATAAATAGGCCTGAGGATTGACTGCTACAAAGACAATGGTTAACTCATCCTCAAAATGGTCACATTTTTTGTGGTCACTTTTCAGTTGAAAGCATTGTCAGTTGAGTGAAATTTGGTATCGCTCTTAGAGAGGAGGTGGTGAGATTAATCTCTCTTACCCACACCCACTCTAAGAAAGTCATCTAGGAGGGGGAAACTAATCTCTCTTACTCTCCCCCTCTCTATCAAAGATACAGACTGTTTATTTTTAAAATGCTTAATAGCAAAGGCAGTGTCTATTGTACATGGTAGATTGTTTTAAAAAAAATTTTTTTAAATCTGTGCTTTATCGCAGAGCAAGTCGTCAAGTGGGGACTTTGTATCATTCATTTTTCCGATATTTAAAAAAGAATTTCTATCTTTTGTCTATTTTTGTGACAGCCAGTAATAATAATGATAAAACATCATCCACTAGAATTTTTGTTTGTTCCAATGAAAAAGATACATTTTTGTGAATGAAATTAATATACTAACAATGAGACAAAAAGTGTACATAATTACAAAATCAAACAAATACAGTAAGTGTTTATAGGTCATATTATACGATGATATACAAAATAAATACATTTGTATTAATATATACAATATATCACCATGCTGTAGACATAAATTTTACAAGAGTGACTAATAGAGATGATTCAGACCATTTAAATCTTTGTAAACAATTGAGTTTATTTAAAAAACAGAAAGATTAACTTACTGAAAACAAACACTGCACAGCAGCATGTATAAATTCTACATAATAATACTCTATAAGACATCCTTCTACAAATTCTTCAGGTGGAATAGGCCTGCTTGTCTCTCCATGGTAGGTTTTCACCCATGTATCATTTGTTACATGACAGCCAACGCCATGTTCTAACCACCAACTTTTGTTTCTGGTACCAATATTTAGAATATACAATTCATGGTTCTGTAAAAAAGAAGCAAAAAAAAAAAAAAAAGGAAAAAAAGTTAGAACCAAATAGACAGAATACAAAGAGATGCAAAAAGAAAAAGGAAAAAAAAAAAAAAAAAATGAAAGTAATATCATCAAGTCAAAGATTTCTTAATGAACATATCTTGGCTGAGGCAAGTAGCAAAACTATCTCCCCTTGAAAAGCTATATCTGTTGGATATTTATACAGCCGAGGGTCACAGATTTGACCCCTCCCCCATGGGTGTTCAAGGTTATAAACAGGATATGGACACAAACCCCAAACTGCAAGGTGTCAGGAACCGGAAGACACATCCAGTGTTCAAAAGTCATAAACAGGATATTGACTGAACTTGCAGGTAGTGGCTGGAAAATCAATGTGAGCGTTCAAACCCGATAAAAGCAACACAGAGGCCCTCGGAAGCAGAGAGACACAGAGCGCCCTCTGAAGCCAGGATGAGGTAGTGAACAACTGGGCCTGGGAGCACGGGGCCAGTTTCCCTGTTGGGAACAGTCTGTCAGTTCTCATTATCTCTCTCTCACTCTTCATTCTCAGCCACGGCACAATGTATTTGATGCAAATAAAAATATATCCTCATTTTTATAAACAAGTTTCGAGTCTTCCTTTTTCTCCAAGTTCAGGATTTTCCTCCTGCAGACCAAGAGGCATATACAGCATATCTTACACAATAGTGAAGTATAAATATGCAAGGCAGAGGTGTTGAACTTATTTGTGCTATATTGCGTACCCATTAGCTTGTTACTTGTGACAGAATTATCACTACAGCTTTTTGTGACTTCAATTTATTAAGCCCACAGGTTTCAGAATATTTAGGCAATAAATTCTAGATAGAAAAATAATCAGTGACTTGTGGAAAACCATACACATGTTAGAGTTTATGAGAATGATTTAAAGAAAAAAATCTACATTTGTCATGAAGAACACTTTCCCTAATGCAATAACTGGATCCTTTAGAAAGGAAATATTCAGCTTATCTAGTTTTTAGTCATCTCGACAAACATTACTTTCAAAATGAAAATCTCAACCTTCTCTTAAACTACTTACTGGTTATTGAAATACCAAGGACAATGAAAATTGTAAATGCAATTAAAAGATGAAAATTGACTGTCATGTCATTTTAAGAGTACCTTCTGAAGATGATCAAATCCAAGTGAATTAGAAAGTTATGATAAACAATTTAAAAAGCCCAAATTAGAAAAATCAGGAAGAGACAATTGTCTTTACTTCAAGGCATCTTATAGAAACTTGAAGAATTATTTATCCAACCAACATGCTGGGTTGGTTATATACATTAATAACACAATACAACTTTGAATAAAAAAAAACCTATTTAAAATTTAGACAAAATACTCCTTAGTGTAGTTGATGTTTTATGTATTTAGACTTTATATGATGAAATGTGTTCAAGAGATTAGAGCTTGTGGTTCCCCCTCCTTTAATTTTACTCTCTACTTTTATTATATCACATTAATCCCAGCGAAAAAATTCACGGATATACAGGTTTCCCCCGTTATTTACATGGGAGAAAACTTTGAGTGTTCCCAGACCAAAAGAATTGTGAGGATGGTATGGCAGGCTGACTCATCAGAGATTGTGGTGGTGGGAGGTACAAGAGACTGGGGTGTAGAAGAGAGAGGAAGAGGGTGCGTGCTGCCTCTATAATGGCTAGCTGTAAAACAAAAGCTGAACACTACTTCTGTTTTTTCACCTTTTTTTGAAAAAGCAAACTTTCGAGCTGACGACACCTGTATTTGAATTCTATTAGATTTTTATTTTTTTATAGAAAAAACTAAAAAAAACTTGTTACAGTGGAAGAGTCCATCGTTTCATATGGTGGGTAGGTAATATTTTTATCAGCAAACTTGTTACCTTTAAGTGGAAGAGTTCATGGTTATGGACAGAAAACCAAGAAGATCACACTGTTAGTGTTCATTATATAAGAAGTTAACACTCAGTTATAATATACACTTAAAAGGCAACTAACCCACCAGGATCTGTTTATTTCCTAGTACAGTTGAGGTATTGTAACCTATCCCTATTTTCTACTGTACTGCACTATATTGCGTGTCACTGACTTGAGTCACCTTATACTAGGAGTGGAGATTTTTCATTAGTCCCACGAGAAAAGCTAACATCTATAATTTTAAAGTATGGAAATCTAAAAATAAAATTAAAAAAGCAGACACTTGTAAACATGTTAAAATTTCCTTTCAACTTTATAATAATGATAGTTTTTTTTTATCCCCACATCTTCAGGATGCTCTAACTTAGAGAATAAAACAAATCCGGGTGATTTTCAACCATTACATTATGTTTTAATAGAGGTGTGGAGATCAATTTACTATACAATTACAATGCGGAACTAGACCCTTTTTTGGGAAGTCGTTTTTTACCTAACCTCGTATTCTGATAACATTTTTTTTTTTTACATTGACTTTTTACCTAACTTGATCTTCTGATAACACTTTTCTCTTTTAGGGGTCAAAATTGACGTTTTTTTTTTTCCTTTTTTAGTGAGAGGAAAATTTTTTATCTTTTTTGGAAAAATACTAATTATAGAGTAGTTTCCCTTATCTATTTAGTTGCAAATAATTATGTTATTTCGATACAGAGGAAATGACTTGACATCGAGCTTAATGGCTGGAGACAGCAGCCTTTTAGGGAGTATGAATAAAAACTAATGACATTGTTAAATTTTAATACTATAACAAGACAACTTTCATTAAACCATGGACTACATACATTTATTTTTTTCTAAACATTTTCTACAAAAAATACTTTAAAATAATTTAATTAAAAAGAAGAAAAAGAACCTAAACTAGAAATACTCAAAACATACCACTACAAAGAGTGATTGAGAAATTTGTTTGCCATAAACATACCAAAATCGAAAAACAGAATGATTGTGTGCTAATTTGTGCATGAAATCGGAAGAAAAATCTGTTGGATATTTAGGAAAACACAGATTTGATCCCCACAGGTGTTGAAAGTTATAAACAGGATATCGACGAAAATCCCAAACTGCAAGATGTCAGGGACCGGAAGACACTTCTGGCGTTCAAAAGTCATAAACAAGATATGGACAGGACTTGCAGGTGGTGGCTGGAAAATCAGCATTGGCATTCAAACCAGATAAAAGCGACACTGAGGCCCTTGAAAAAGCAGAGGGAGACACAAGACGCCCTCGGTGAGGCAGAGAACAGCTGGACCTGGGAGCACGGGGCCAGTCTCCCTGTTGGGAACAGTCTGTCGGCTCTCATTATCTCTCTCCCACTCTTCATTCGTCGCCACGGCACAATGTATTTGATACAAATAAAAATATATCCACATATTTTTATAAACTAAGTTTCGAGTCTTCCTTTTTCTCCAAGTTTAGGATTTTCCTTCCGCGGGCCAAGATGGATGTACAACAAATCTCTCAATATATTTTTGGTTTAAAATATTTTAATTACAGGTGAAAACATGGAAGTGAACACATTTGATATGAATATAAGTTAACTTACCCGGTTTAATACGCCTATTTCCAAGTATAAGCAAATCACAAAAACATTCCACCCGATCCATATGAGACTCCAAGTTGAATACTGAAAAATAATTAAAAAATGAAAACATTTTAATCTCAATCATTATAATCTCAATCATTATAAATTTTAATCTCAATCATTATAAATTAGTAATAAAATTGTCATAGCAATAAAGCAAATAAGTAACTGTATTTATTACATCTGATTGTACTCAGTTTTAAAATATTACATAATGGTGGTAAGCAAAAACATTTTTCAAATATAAAATGGATAATCAATTTGTAATAACTCTTCCAAAGAAATCATAGAAACAGACAAGTTTATATGTAAGTCAAAAAAGAAAGATTTGCTTATTTATTAAGAAGCTTTCTTCCAACCCGTCACCTTTATGCTGCTTAAGATTCTACTTAATAATTAATGAAAATTTGTCTTCCGTTTCTTTTGACTGAAATTTAGGCTTTTTTTCTTTCTAGCTAAAGCCAAGAAAAACTCAACTAATTTTTTCACGTTTTTAAAATAGGGTGTCGATGTCTGCTGGATTATTTCTCTGATCAGTCGCAAAAATTCATTTTATTATATAATAGGTTTTTATCATCCTGTTCTTCCAATGTTGTTATTTAAGATGTAAAATAAAATTATTTTTCAGAATTTCACTGTATTTTTAAACTTTAATTGGTAAAAAAAAAAAAAGAAAAAAAAAAAGATATTCAATGAAAAGGCAGTTGGCAAAACCGATGTTCGTCAAGCAGGTTGTCTCAGAATCATCCGCAGGACGAAACTCCTGTCAGCTGACTGTGTATCGACGATACGTCATTCGATGAAACGACCGCACACGCTGCTTAACTATTTTAGAATCAAACCGTAATATTCAGTTATTTCATCTCACTATAGGTGTGTGTGTGTGTGTGTGTGTGTGTACACCACGATTGCTCAACAACTTGCCATTGCACGAAGTTGACATTCGCCGTATATATTAGTCAGCAGCACACAAGTCAGTGCAGTGTCGAGTTTGAAGTTGTTTGGATCAGTGGTTTTTGAGAAATTTGATAAAAATAAATATATCTATAACGCTAGCTTATACACTCATATCACAGAAAAGATTTGTCCCAAATATAAGTGAATGAACTGGACATAAATAGAAATATATAATAGAAGTTATCTTTAAAATCAGACTTTAACAGGACATCTTAACAAAAACCTAATAAATTGAATGGTTAGATTCGAATCACAAAAAGAGAAAGATGTGATTGATATCAAAGCAATGAGTATGGTAGGATATAGTGAAAGAAGAACATGTGGCAGGAAAACAGTGAATATAGCGCAGCTTGAAGCCAAACGGCATTTTTATTTTTGAATCTGAGCCCTGAGGGGTTTTAACAAGTGAGTAGCACAGTCAAGGCTACAGTATGTACAAAATCAATAAACCAGCACCACCGCTGCCATCTCAACCAACACCACCTTATTACCATTTCTGATCTATACCTCTAAGAGTAATGAACAATTGACTTCCCCTTGTAGGAGGACTTGCTTACAGAAAGCTATTTCCTATTCTTACAGGAAACTATACAAATATGAATAACATTTTTTTCTTTTTACTGAAGAAGGAGTGAGGAAGTAATAGCTGAATGAGCATGTTATTTCAGATGGGATTGGAGGTCAAAAAGTCAGAAATACTATCTGATAGAAGAAGAATGGAAATTTGAAACAATTTAGTTATCTTTGTAATTAAGTGACTATAAAATAATTTCAATTTGTTGTATTAATTATTGAGTAATACTAACAAATGTTTCTTGGTAGATGTTAATTTCTTTTTGAACCCTAAAAAAGGCTAAAAATCTGTTTATTGTAAGTTATTTTAGAGAGGTTGTAAATAGAACAAAGGTGGTATTTAATTATTAATTGCTGTACTAAAAGTGTCATGAAAATAAAAAAGTGAACAAACATCATTCTTGTTTTATTATTCGCAGCGAAGGAGGATATTTTTCTTTTTATTTCTTTAGATTTTCATTTTTATTCTGTTTTAACAATGGAAATAAACTGCAAAGACAACATTAGAGTTAACCCTTTCTTTTCTAATAATTTGAAAGATACCTAATAAATGAATTTACAAACAACCTTATAAAAAGTAAACAAATTGTCAAACTCCAGTACAAAGTTGAGTTGACTTTGTCCCCCCCACCCCGAGCAAGAACAAGAACAATCTTCACCAAATTTAGAGGTGTAAACTCTTCACTGCTCGTCTATCCAGTCACGTTAAACCAAACAGATATATAAAATTAACATGTCTCTACCGTGATTTGAAATCACGACCAAGTAATTACTAGGCAGCTCTCTTACCAACTGCGCCACACTGACAAGTCTTATGTATTTACCAATTTATTTATTATATATACAATACTAAAGTTACAGTAACCATCTTCTATTGGAATAGAAGTAGGAGTGGAATTTAACCTTGCAGCAGCCAGTCTTGTTTCCTTAATGGATACATTTGATAATAAATGCATTAATGGTTTAATCAGTGGTTATTGACTCTCAAAAAATATTAAATTCTAAGATCAGTGATATATGTTGTCTTAAGCTGATTTACCTGATCTGATTTCAAGCCAAAGTGAATCATAAAAAATTTGTTATATGCACATAGAATAAATTATTTAACAAATTGTTCAAACCTATCATGTTGCAGTAAATAGTGTAGTGAATAATAATGTAATCTTTTAGAAACCTAAAAAGATTACATCATGAAGCTAAATACACCTGACATGCTATGATATTCAGAGCATACAAAGTGAAACAAACCAAAAACAAAAAAGGCACTTTTTCTGCAATATAAGCTTATATAAGTCAAGGATCATTTCATGGGAGTATTTTTATTTTTATTCGTAAAGCATAGAAGCAGTGCAACATTTATTATTGCCAAGATTTCATCTTGCAATAATAAATACATTTCATAAAGTATAAAAAGAATATATGTCCGAGTGGTTCCTTGTAATTGAACTTTATGCCAGGGCTGTAGAGTCAGAGTTGTGGAGCCGGAAGAATTTTGGGTTACTGGAGCCAGAGTCAGTCAGAAAGATTTTACTGAATGGAGTTGGAGTCAGTAAAAATATACCAACTCCAAGTAAATGTAAATTGTAACATTACTACTTGAAAACCCATCCAATAGGTAGATTTTTGAGGAAGGCCTGCCTGAATGTAAATAAACCCTCGGCAAAACCTTAAAAAATTAACTTTTCAAAACTGATAAATTTCCAGAGAAAACAGAAGTCTTATGGATTTAAAGCACAAAACATTTCTTGCAAATCTTTTTTTCTATTTTTGAAATAATTATATGGATGTAAAGGGTACTTAAACAGTATTAAAGGTTTAAGAGAGTATATTTTTTATTAAAAAGTATAATTAAATAACATTCATCATTAACACAAGTGGGCTTTTATTCCCATTATAAAATTGACGGTCATACATTTCAGGAATCAAAGCAGCCCTTGTTTTGATAAGCTACTGAAACATTCTAGCATTAATTTGTATCAAAAATGTTATGATAGTCATTTTTCACATGAAACCCTATGCAATTAGGCTTCCTTTAGGAATCATAGTAAGCAAATACTAAAAAATAAAATCACACAAAGCAAAATCAAAGTGTCATGTATTTCTGACCAAAGATTTAGTTCCCTAGCCTATTGCATGCTCACATATTTCTTGTCAACCATTACCAAAAATAGATGAATACAGAAAAAAAAATGCTAATGGTTTCCTTATCTAATAAATATTAAGCTTTATGAGTTATTACTTCTTCTGAATAGGTTTTAACGTAATCTTTGTCTCTTAAAGGCAAAACAATGATAATTTTTCTTACACAACATAGCTTGTAAATTTTCCTTTAAACACAAACAATACTTGATAAGATCTAGGAAGAAATGCTATTTTATACTAAGAGCCTACTAAAATCAAACACCATTCACACAAGAATAGTAATTACTGAGAAATTGGACATACATTCCTTATCACCATACTTTATCAATAACAAATAAGTTTTATTAGTTTAGTATTAAAACTACAATGAATAAATAATTGAAGATAGAAAAAGAAATTTTCACTGAGTCATAACCAAGCCAAATCATGAACTGCTGTATATTGTTACTTGTCAAGTCCAATTGAAGATCAAATTGTTAAAATATTTGGAGAATAAGAAAAAAAAAATTGTCAAATGAAAAACTTTAATTAGGGAGGGAAAAAGGACTACGTAAACAGATTTTGATCCCATTTGGTGATAATTAGGGATAAGTTAATCTGTTTTGAAAAGAAAAAAAAAATCTTAGTAGGAATTTAAGCAAATATATTAAATACTGTATTTGCCAGAGTATAATATACACATTTAAATAAAAAAACAAAACTGTGCAATGCACTGGTATTATCACTGAAGGGGGTTCATCTACCCCAGCAGGAAATGGACAGAGTCCCCCTCCTGGATACTCTTGTAAACCATGATAGGCCAGCAAATATGTTCAAAGAGTTTTTCAGATGATTGAACTCCTTGTTGTTTGTGTTGTTAACACAATGTTCTGGAAGATCCATTCTATGGCCTTCTTCAGGTGTGATGTTGGTAAACAGAAGCAGCACACATCAACGTGTCAGCTGAGTGTATAAGTCAGACAAGTGTGGAGTTCAGCTCGATGTGGCTTTCGCTATTCTACAGGGACAAATGGTATGGAAATCCAGGCCTAACAAGGAAAGGAAAGGAAAACACCTGAATCCTACGTTATAATTTTCAATGTAAATTCATGCTAAAATGGACACATTTCTGTGCACGCTATTTCAGCTGAATCCACTGGGTGCTGATGAAAAACTGCTTTTGATCCCAGAGCGAGTGGGCACTTTGTATCGTTCATAGAGAGGAGGGGAGATTAAGAGGGAGATATCAGCTGCTGATTGGAAATGCTTTATCTTGCAGTGGGTACTTTGGTATCATTTATAGAGAGGGGGTGAGAGTAAGAGGAAGAATGTTTATTTTCTATTAAGCACAATTTTCTGAGATTGTTTATAAAAAAAAAACAAAAAAAAACACTATCTAATTTCTTTCTATCTATTTTATTAATTGTAGTATTTATAATTGCTAAAAATTCTATTTGTTTATGATTGATATGGAGTAAAAGAAAATATCACCAATTATGAATTGGTTAAACTGAAGAGATAAAAGCTTAAGATTCATAGACATTTAATGATGCATGAAAAAGAAATCTCATCAATCACTTTAAGAGGCTTCTACATTGACAAGGACATTACAAATACTCAGTGTGCTGTAGAAAATGAATTACTAGTGAGATGCTGACATCAGCTTCCCTGAAAATTTTAAGGTGCTTATGAAGCATGAACATATTTTACAAGTCATACAATTTATAAAAGTACAGAAAGGATTAGTCAGTGAGTACATTTTCTGCAAGCAATGAGCTGAAGAATAGGTGAGAAACCATTACTAATGAAATCACAGAATCCTTGCAAACTATTCCACTTGATATTGATTCTAAGAGAGATTGCCAAATGGTTCAGGAGAGCGACAAAGGTGTAAGCACTTAGATCACTTTAATTTCATGTGTAACCTTCCTATAAGTATGCCCTGCTCCCTACAGAGGCTAGTTGCTATTTGCTAGTTATAAGCAACCATCAGGCTTAAGCCATGCAGTATTCATAGAAAATGTATAGAGATCATACTAAGAATGGTTCTCAGTTGACTAGCCCTCTAACTTACAGAGAGATGCCAGTCAGGTGAAAAAGATATTCAACATGTTTACAACTATGGCTACATTGCAAAAATCATATGAGATCTGGTTTTTAGGAATTCAAACAAAACCATGAAAAAGCTACAAGAAAAATACATATAAATATGCAAGAGGCTATTTTGTTATTTCACAAGAAAGGACTAAAAATAAAAAAGATAAAGGAGGCAGAGAGAAAGAAAAAAAGAATGATTATGTAAATTTAGACAAATCTCAGAATTACAAATTATTTCTCTTTTTTTTTTATTAAACTAAATAAATTCTGGATAATCTCAGTCATCCACTTTTTAATAAATAATCATTAATTAAAAAAGACGAGTTAGATTGTATAATGTGATTTTCAGTCTTTGAATTTAAAAAATAATTTTTATCTGATTTATAAGTTGTATGATTAAACATTGAAAATTTAACTGATTTTTTAAAATGAAATTTTACATCAAAACATTCTGGATCACTTCATATAAAATACTTTTCATTTTTAAAACAAGAAAATGTATTATATGTTCCATAAAATGATTT
This sequence comes from Architeuthis dux, assembly GCA_006491835.1. NCBI lineage: Eukaryota > Metazoa > Mollusca > Cephalopoda > Oegopsida > Architeuthidae > Architeuthis > Architeuthis dux. Next base: position 891,096 of record VCCN01000825.1, on the reverse strand, counting down.
AAATCACATTTTCATCTGATTCACTTGATACAGCATAAAATGGTGAGTGGGTATAGTTATTTGAGTTTTAATTACCATATATGTTGCAAAATCAATAAAGTATTGCACTTAATTTAAAGGACTTTTTAGTTATAATGAATTAATGTAAATAAAGGTTTCCTTCCTCTTTTACACTATTCTATTTTTAGGAATTTCATTAAAATAATTGGAAAATTAGAAAGCCACACAAGTAGAAAAATAGAGCTTAAAACTGATTGAAAAGATACAGTTGATCAGAAATATGCAAGAAACTGATTGTTATCTAGATAAGACAAATTACATTGTTTCCTACTTTCAGAATTACACAAGATGAATAACTATAACTGGTGAAGAAATATTGATTATATTTTAATACAAAGAGACCAATAAGAGTTAGCTGTACAAGTTGAAACTTACAAATTAAATATAGAATATACTGTGCCTTATTCTATGCATAGAGAAAAAAATTACTGTATATAAGACATGGTTTTTTTACTAAAACAAAATGGCCCAAAATCAGCAGTTCAATTTATACTCCGGTCAGTCAAAAATGGCCAATACTTTTGCCTATATGAATACAGAGTCAATAGACACAATGCATATTAGCAAAACTGACATAGGTTTCTTCAGCTTTCAAGTTGGTCTGGCTGGCTGGATGGTTATGTATGTATCACGAGTACAGGCCGCACCAGTGGAGCTAGAGGGCTGAAAATTTTAATATTTACTCATTATGTCTAGAAAAAAACTTCTTTTTTTTTTCAACACCCCCATAGGTTTTTTTGGGGGCAGTGAATTTGCAATGTAAGTTTATGCTAAATTGGTTTATGCTAAATTGGTCAACAAAAGGCGAGAGAAGTAATTTATTCATTGATCACCCCCTCAACATGGCATGCTACCAAAAGATGTTGGTAATATGACTGTTTCTATTGAGTGACTAATCAGACCTGTTTTAACTCAATTCATTACCATGGTTTTGTATGAAATGCTGTATAGGTATAAGATGTGTCTTGTGTAATATCCTTTTAAAATTATTTTTCAGGTAGAGACATCATCACTGATGAGAATTTCATTTTTACGACCTGAAAACAACAATCGATATGTTGAAGATGAAAGAAATTCAGGTTTCAGTGACAGCTGACTAAGTGCCATAAACAGTGAATTCATAAGAAAGGGATATCTCTAATGACGACATTATGGCAAAATAACCGATTCTGCTTATATTCGAGTGTTGATTTTCTTAAATTTTATGCTCAATTCCAAACTCGTCTTATACTCACGGTCGACTTGTAGAATATAGAAAAAAAGGGGAGAAATCTAATATAAGTGAAACATTTATTGCTTCTATCTGATTAGCTCCAAGGAAGAAGACAGTGTCTGCCAATGTGATAACTCAAAAACACTCAGCATTTCCAGAGATGTATTTTGGTAATAAGATTAAATGATTTTATCTATATTTATCTCCACTGCATATCACCTGACTGGTTTTAAAAATTAAGTTGGTAAAAGATAAAAGGGAAATAACCAACTTCCTCCACCTCCCGAAAATATGTAAAATAAAGTGCACGTCTCTTAAGAGACAACTCCCAATGGAGTATACACCCAGTTTCTGTTGCTTGCGTCAGCTTAGTGATCCTTGCAAGTTTCAAGTCTGGTCGACACCAGGACTTTATTCTTACAGGTTTTTATGATCACCCTCTTGCAGGATGCATGTCCACCGATCCCCCAATCACATAGTGTACTCAATTAGCTGCTGCGTGCACAGGGAAATTTGTCCTAATGAAGAGTTTTCCACACTCTTCGCTCATACCGGGAATAGAACCCAGGACTAACCAGACTCAAAATATGTAACTTTTCATAATATGATAGGTTAAATAAGCATTATATTTGAATGAATTTAAAAGAAATACTTGAATAATCGTTTTTATACCTTGTTCAACGAATTTAACAATACAACTATATAACTTGGAATTTTAGTTAAGTGATAGAGTAATAAACTGGTAGTCAATGTTTGTGAGGTTCCATCCAAAGTGTCAGGTTGGTTTAGATCCATCCCCTCATCCACCGCAATATCTAATCCTTGTAAAATCCAAAACACCCATATCCCATAAATATTGATTTGACACAAGCATCTGAATGGCTATTATAACTAAACTGACTTCACTAGATATTGTTCATTGCTTCAAGTCATGGAAAGGGAAAAAAAATAGTGTATTGAAGGAATTTTAGATGCAAAAACAGCACAGATAAGACAAGTGTATATGAATATGGTTACAGATCTTTAGTCAGAAAAAGGTCTCACTTATAAGTCAGAGTCATTCTAGGAGAAGAAAAATGGTATAAGAAAAAAAAAAAAACCTTGATATATAGCAATAAAATACAATAATGTTGTCCAGGCAGCACAGCAAGTTTTAACAAACTTGGTCAAGAATTTTTAGAATGTGTTTCACTGTTGCATCTATATCTATGGAAAAAATAAGTTTTACTAGAATCAATTTCATAAAAAATAAAAATAAAAACTTGATAAGTCATATATTTGTGAGCTTACAAAAATGAAAAAATTCTTAACCTGAAATTTCTTCGAAATCTTTCTGAAGAAACCTTACTAGGGAAAGGATAAAATGTAGAGATTCTTTTAATTGAAGGCTATGTAAACTAATTTTTACTTATTTACAAATCAAATATTAAACTAGCTGAATAGACATTATGTTCCCTATATTTAGATAATATATTCATTTTGAAATAAAAAATAAACATTTGGAGATGAGCACTATAAGCAAAGTGCTATTCTGAGGGAAAAAAAGAGATTGAAACTATAAATGACTTGAAACTATAAATGACTTGAAACT
>VCCN01000825.1:843756-854933 GCA_006491835.1 Architeuthis dux | reverse complement strand
TGCGTAGGTGGTTACCTTATACCTTATGCCTAGTCAACAGAATTTTAGAATATTATTGTTGATGTGGCCAATTTTCATTGGTCAACAGAAAGTCTCCAATTCCATAAATAACCCCCAAATTCCATAGACAAAGAGAGTGGGCGGCAACCAGCTGTGGGTGCCTGATGCCTGTGTCTTTGAACCGGATCCCTGCTGATATGCTGCTCGTCTTTCTCAACACCCTGAATTATCAGAACTGGTAAACGACCGTACTGTGAAGAACCCTGAATTATAAGAACATTCACAAGTTCTTATAATATGATTGTACTGCAAAGAAAACCTTTTATAAGAGTTTATGTACTGTGAAGAAAATAGACCTTTGTTATTGTTGATTTTAAAATCAGTATTCGATCTTTTCCTTCAATTCCAACTTGCTTTGTGACTAGACAAGCTCAGCTTTACAACGTTTCAACCAACTTCGCCAACAACCCTTCTGTGGATCTTTTCAACACGGCGTGGAAGGTGTTGGTGGGGTGAGACAGAACTTTTATAATTGATAAAATATGATGTTTATAATTTTAATAAAATATTTTTCATTTCTGCCTGTTGAGTATTTTCAATGATGAATAGCATTTGGTCTCAAGAAAGAGGTCAATGAATGAATCAACAGTAAAAAGAATGTTGCATTGTAAACTCAATATTGACTTGAGCTGCAGTGAGTTCTTTGAAAAAATAAGAACTAATAAAGATTTTTTGAAGAAAGTTCATTCAAGTGAAAAATATGAATGGTCAAAAAGTGAAAAATTAATGAAATGTTGATGTTCCTTGCATGTTGAATTTAAATAAATATATAAAGATATAAACTACCAGTATTTGTTTTTGTGTCAGCACTAAAGCTTAAGGGGGGTTAGGTTATGAAAGCACTTCTTTATTAGTACTGGTACTCAAGGGTGGATCCAGGAGGTCTTCTGGAAGACACTCAGAATTTTTCTGAAAATCTTTATTCATACTGTTTTCTGAGCATCTTCCGAGTTTTAAATCTTTTCATCTCAACACATGACAACCTTACAGACTCTTAGAATTTTTCCGAAAATTTTTATTTATCTTAATTTCAGTAGCTGATATGCCCTTAAACGCAATCTTGGATACATAATTTTCAAAATTTACAGGGGGGGAGCATGCCCTAAAATTGCCCCCTGTCCCAAATTTTGGATCACATACAAAACTTTTGAAACATATTTTAAATAGACTTCTAGACAACACTTAATTTCAGTAGCTATATCAGCTACTGAAATTAAGTGTTGTCTAGAAGTCTATTTAAAATATGTTTCAAAAGTTTTGTATGTGATCTGAAACACAATTTTAGCCAATCTTGGATATATAATTTTCAAAATCAGAGCCACCCAGGTTTATACTAATCAACAAAGTCACTTAATCCTATAGGCAGAAATTTATGGCAAAAATAACCAAATTACTCTTAATTGAAAAAGCTGTCCTTGATTATTTGGCATACATAGCAAAGTGAATAAAATAAAACAAGTTCTTAAATTTCTTAGATTTGCATGCCAACTTAGAGTGGAATGTGTAATATAAATAAAACAAAAACTTGCTGATTGGACAAAAGCCTGAAACACTAATCTTGTAATAGAAATTTGAGTGAAGTTGCTAGACAAAGAGCAAAAAAGTTTCCATTTCTTAGGTGTGGAGTGAGTGCAAATACATGTTAAAGTCAGACTGAACAACATATTTACTATTTTATTCCACTATCTTCTGCCATCTTCCAGGCAGCTTCATAATTCATTCCTCCTAAAACTTTTCATCTTTTTCAGCAAAGAACTGCTCTAGGTGCCATTTGAAGTCTTCCAGTGAATTGACATTTTTTCATCAAGCGATTTTGGTTAAGAACAGAATAAATGGTAATCTGAAGGTGCAATATCTGGTAAATATGGTGGATGAGAGAAAACTTCCCAAGCTAAGCTGTAACAATTTTTGCCCATTCACCAAAGGAATATGTAGTCTAGCATTATCCGGATGTAATATTATGCCCTTTCTCTCGAGTAATTCTAGACTATTTTCATTGCTGCTTTCAATTGGTCTAAATGGGAGCAGTGGTTGTTTGAATCAATTGTTTGCTTTAGAGTTCATAGAGGACTCCCTTCCAATCCCACCATATACACAGTATCACTTTGTTTGGAGGAAGACTGGCCTTTGGTATGGTTTGTGGTGATTCATTTTGCTTGTCCCATGATCGCTTGCATTCCATGTTGTTGTAAAGTAGCCACTTTTCCTCGCCCATCACAATCTGTGTCAAAAATGGACATTTTCATTACTTTTAAATTGCTAATTGCCCGTGAAAATATGGTCCAGTAGGTTATTTTTGCTTAATTTATATGGAAGCCACACATCAAAGTGACTAACATAACCAAGCTGGTGCAAATGATTTTCAATGCTTGATTTGGATATTTTGAGTATGTTGGCTATCTACGTGTCATATAATTGAGTTCGGTATTTCTGAGATGAGGTGTTAGTATTACTGATACTATTGTTCGGACTGAGATCCTCATCTTGGTTGTCATTTCCACAACGTTTCGGCCGATGTACCCTCCGGTAAGTGACCGACAAAACTTAACACCTGAAGAAGGCCGGAGGGTACATCGGCCGAAACGTTGTGGAAATGATAACCAAGATGAGGATCTCAGTCCGAACAATAGTATCAGTAGTGTCTTATAATGTTGATTATTCTAAAATAATGTCTTCATTTGTTTGCTATTGACCTCAATTGGTCTACTTGACCGTGCAGGCCTGCCAAGTCTCCCGCAATATTCTTTGTCTCCCACTCTCCCCCACGATTTTTGTTTGTTTTCTCCTGCATTTTCATTTGAGAAAAATTTCAGGATAGCTTGTCATCCCCTCCCCCCTACTTGAAATGTTCCCACTTGGCCTGCGTGCGGTAATTTTCAACATTGTTGTGAAATACAATGTTTTCAATAAGTAGAGGATTCTTTCAATTATTTCAAGAGTATTCTTTCAAGTATTGGATAACTGAGTTCTTATCTCGATTTACATGTTGCATTAAAAAGAATTATCTTTTCAAGAGAGTTGGGAGGTTCTGATATTTTTATTTTCACTTCGCTACGCTGACAGTTTAAAGAAAAAATTGCAATGATTCGTGTTGTGTTGTGTATGTTTTGTATCAAAGTTTAGTGCTGAAAATGATATTTCCAAGCATTTACAAGGGCCAAAAATCAAAATCCCCTTAGGGGTCACAATGTGCCGACCCCCTTTGGCTGATTTACTCGCATACCTTGTACACATGAATGATATCTCCTGCATTATACTTTACTGGCCTTGACAGTTCTGACTGTGGAGCATCATTCAGTGAGAAACATTCAGCACAAAACTTTGCAAACCACTTTTGACATGTTCAAAAATCACAGTACCTTCTCCATAGACTGCACAATTGTTTTTACATTGCATTTTTACCTTTCTTAAAAACTTATAATATGCCAAAAATATTGCTTATTTTCTTCATCTTTAATGTTAGAATCAATAGATTTTGACAAATGCCTGTTGATATCACAGGTGTTACAATACAATGAATGAATTTAGTTAAAACAAAAAACATGAAAAACCTTTTGGCCAACCCAATATACAAAATATTTGTATTTTGTTCTGAAAAGCAAAATCAAGTCATACCAATATAAATGTATTCTAATACTGTTAATCAGCAATTTTATTGACAGACTGGACCATTTTTAGTTTCAATACTTTTCCAAAAAGAATGTTTCTCTTTTGAATGTAAAAATGTTTCAAGAGTTAAGTTCACAAACTGATATTAAAGTAAATAGTAAGAAATTCATAAATAATATTTTGCTTGAAATTGTACTGAATAACATTCAATTAAAACCTTTTATATTGTTGAAAAGAAAAAGCACTACGTTTTGTATTAATTGCAGTTATTTTTATCTGTAAGTGTGACAATTCTATCAAATTATAAGGATGAATGTAACTGTATTTTCCATTATATAATACACACTAGCATATATGTGACCATGATTTGGCAAGGAATGTTTGGTGGGAGAAGGGTTAAAAAAAAAAAGAAGAAATTGTAACCACCTTCCTCAACAAGGTTTTATTAAAAGCTAGAGTACAGATAGTTTCATTCTAAACATGATAATAAAATAAAGAGTATTTAAGGCAAGAATTATTCAAGCAAACAATCAGGGCGTGTGTGAGTACCATTTACCTCAGACAATAAGGCTTACCTTAAGATCATGACTTGTATAAATATTGCTAAAAACACAGCATATCTCAAATGTATCCTCATGAGTAACTTCAAAAATATAGCTAGTGATTTGTCAGTATTTTTACTTTTCTTAGATTTTATTCATTGCATACCAGTAAATATTTGTGCTCAACTTACCAAACAAGATATTCACAAACAAATTACATTTCCAAACAGCAGTGTAATATTTCTTTTTGCATTGATCACAAAAGGGCTAAGAATCTACCATAATTGATTTTAAATGTTAAGCAATCAGAGATAATAAAAAAAGCAGATGTTCTATTTGCCTGTGTTGAGTTCCTTTTGGACATTGTATTGACCCCCCCCCCCATACACACACACACAAAACCCACAGTTGATGCAGGTTGTTATTAAGCAGCATGTAACATCAATTCACTAATCTCTTTATATACCTAAGCAACAAAGTTTTAGTACACAAGCTTAAAGCTAATCAGGCATATACAAATTGAGCAAAGACCATTACCTTGTTGGTTTATTCTGTTGCTTTAAGTCTAGAATCTTTATCAATCTAAGATATCAAACCAAGATATTATTGGTAAATTTTAAATGCAAAGAAAAATATTGCCAAACAGTATACATAGTACACTTTCCTTTTTTTTTTCTTCAAAATTCTTATTCTAATGAGCTTTAAGATAAACAAAAATATCCCAATAGGCACTACAGTATTTTACAATTTCACCAAAATTGAGGACAAAGATAAGAATTGCTTGAAAAATGACCAGGTCTATATCCTAATACAAAAAGTTGATTGATTTGTTTAGCGGCGTATAAACCCATGATGGGTCATTTAACGCTAAAATCAGTTTAAAATTCTGAAAGTTGGAGGTTATTTTTATATTTTTTGTTTTAATAGAGTCTGTGTGTGTGTGTGGGGGGGGGCTTACCCTTCTGCAGGGGATGCAGGTGACGTATTCTAAGCCCCAGCCGACAGGGCCTACCAAAAGTTGAATGCTCATTGTTATAATTGCGTATGGTTGCAAGGTATTGACCGAACTGTTCAAAATAAGTTGTAATTGCATGTCGAAAGATTAAAAGAAACAATTATCCAAAGATGAATAACATGTATATTGAAAAGTATTCATTTCAAAGAGATGCTAGACATTAGAATTCACATTGAAAATGTATAACATGACTGTAACTGTCACATGAATATTCAACACAAAGTGGAACACTGTAATGTCCAGAATAAGTCCCAAAGAATTGACTCTTCTACACATTTAGAACACAACATTAAGATAGAGTTATTTAAGAGAGCTAGACAATTGTAGTGGTTATTTGTCAAGTCAGGAAAGTTCCAGAAAAATTAAGAGAAAGATGAGTTCAAATTGTAGTGCACAAGAATATATATTCTTACCTAAAGGGCATGATCGTTACAAATGAGAATCGATATATAATTACTATAATGAATAAGTTTGTAGTGAGTGGCTACTTTAGAATTGTTTTGTCTGCCATTTGGGTTGTAGAAAGTTGATTTGAGATAATGTCCTGTCTGTATTAGTGGCATGTTGCCACTGGGTTTAAAGATGCTACATCTTGAATGCTTTTCACCAACTGACAAGACGCAAAGACTCTTGGTGCAAAGTCTTTGAATATTTAAACATGTCACCTTCCCATTGAATAGTGATTAGTCAAAAGGGGAGAAGAGTTAGGTATGAATTGAATGAGATATTAAGTAATAACATTATTAAACAAAATAAATTAGAGGCTTTGAACACATCCATCTCCATTCTATCCCCACTTATCCACTTCAAGTGATACTGAGGATGACAATGAGATCTTGGAATAATCCAATTATATATGTCTCCGATGGAGGAGCAAACCTGCTATATTCGTGAAATCATACTTCAATTTTGAAAAGTTCCATCTTTGATCTTTCCTAAGGTTTAAATAAGGAATCTACAGGCAGCTTTACATCTGATAAAATAGAGGTTCAAAAAGATGTAGCCAGAAGGTAACAATAAGCTTTTTTCCTTCTGTCTCAATCTATGTGTTTAATCTTCTAGCAACATTGTAAAAAAAAAAAAAAAAAAAAAAAAAAAAAAAATCACCAATTGAGTTTCTAGTTGGAGAAAAAAGAAAATGCAACTTAAATTTTTTCCCCCCCCTTTTTAGGCTTCCATACTTTAAAATTATTGACACTAATTTTTTGCTCCCAGATTCACGGAATTCTTTGGAAATATAATTTAAAACCTGTTCCAGTGAATTATCTTTTGCATAGAACCGTTTTCTTGGAGTAAAACGTAATTTTCTGGGAGAAATTTTGCTTCAACTACTTAAAGAAATTTTCCATTACTACTAGTTACTACAAAAGATCACTTACAGAATGCTTATTTTTTTTTTTAAATTTTAAATCCTAGATCTGCTGTGACTAAATTTAAATGTTTTTTTTGTTGTTTTTTTTACAGCATATTAATGTCCTACAGCTTTGTATTGAAATAAGTTTAAAGTTAAATGATGGTTTCTCTGATAAAAAAACCCAAAAAAATCATCCCACTTCTACCCAAAAGACATACAAAAAATCTTTTTAAAAAGCTTTAGGTAGAATTATTAGTCTTGAAGCTGCAATGCATAAGGTTCAAAATAGTACAAGAGAAATAAAGTTTAGAATATAAACATTTCTTTATATATCAAAAGATATAAATCATTAGTCTCTGTAAAGTAATAGAGTTGTAACTTTTATAAGCAGTACCAATTTAAATCGTAAATGTCTGATATCTGTTAGCTAGGTGAGTAATAAACAAAACATTTGGACAATCTACAAGTAGTTCCCAACCACACACATACACAACCAACAAACATGAGGAGTGCATATAATACATCCATAAGATTGTTATTTTGTGTTAGCAGAAAAGATCATCCACAATGTTTAACATTGTTTTACATGTTTATATCTTGCTTTAAAAAAAAAAATTTTTTAAGTTTAAAAAATCCTCAACTTTGTTTATGTTTACCAAACAAGTTAAAAGGTTAATTGTACACATTTTTACTACTTATTATGACAACTCAAAATTATAAATTTTTCATAAATGTTGGTAAAGTATATTTTGGCATATTTAAATTGTTGTTACAAAAATTTAAATATGCCTAGTATTAACTAGCTTAAAATAATTTTAAGATTAAATAATTGTAAAAATATGTTAGATTTTCCTGTATACAAACTAATCACACGATGTACATCAATCCATTATACAAAGATTTACAGATCATAAAAGTGAAAAATTATTTCCCCAATCACCCACCCACACACACACACTTTGCAACCAACACTTCCTATCTATTATAAATTTTTATATATTGTCTGCACAAATCTGGTAGTTAGCCAAAGTTATTTTTGTAATTAAGATTAAGAAAAAATAAAAGTAATCTTACAACTAGATTTTTAAAAATCTAGTTTATTCATTGTAAAATCTAACTAAAAAAAGTAGACAATTTGTATATGCAAGCACATATAATCCTATTTACACAATATCTAAGGCCTTAAACCTTTGCAGTCGTGTAATAATCATAATTCTTCTTAAAATCATTTACATCTGTTGATAGCACTACATATTCCAGTAATCTATTCCAAAGTCCCACCACTATTACTAAAAATAATTTTCTGATATTCAATCTACTACTGTATATGTGTGGCTTCTCAGTCCCTTGTACTCCCTTCTAGTAAAAAATACATCAGGGTTTACTACTTCTAAACCATGCATAATCTTAAAAATTTCTATTAAATTTCCCCGATCCCTCCTATTTTCTAACACTATTCCAGTTGCATCTGAGCTGTGAGTCAACTTATTTTTCAAATATAAAATTTTTTTTTTTTTAAACCACATTTTCCTCCTACATGACATTCACATTGATTGAAATTGTAAAACTATCAACATTAGTGTTTTCCAAGTTATCTGTTGTAGAAAGAAAAACCTTTGTTAACTGAAAAACAATAATAACAATTAGGAATATTATCTCACCATTTTAGACTTTGTAATAGGAAACTGTATAACAGAGCAACAATCAATAGAGAGGGTTTATCTTTGGTGAGAGCTAATTCTCTCAAAAGAAATCTATGTAATAAGTACTGGATAAGATTTTCAAGAATCCCAATTTAATATACAATAATCTATACAAACTAGTGTCATCATCTTGATTGTTATAGTCACAATGCTTTGGCTATTGTACTCTCTAGCTTTCTTTACATGTGTGTTGTATTCAGTAATCATCTGGGAATTATGAACCAAACCCTTTATACAGTCCATGGAGAGGTAGATTGTTATCATTCCTCTGTCCATGCCAGGGGTAATCTCATTTGGAGATAATTTGCCAAGCCTCCATTGGAAGAGAACATGACCAGGGTGTGTGTGTGTGTCATTCCAGGCAGTTGTTCCAAGGAATACAAAGGTGAGACCAACCAGCTCAGTAAGACTTGAAGAATATCGAAAACCGTAATCCTTGGAGGGACTACAAAATCAGGCATGGATGATCATGTGTGGAAGGAAAGGGGGACAGAGTGTGATCAACCCCTGTAGAATGAAGATAAAATAATAGATAACAACATTAGAAAATAAGATGACTGAAAGAATTAGTGTACATTTATGCTCTAATAACCTCCTCAACAGGCCAAGCATAGAAATGAACACCATATGGGAGACTTTCATTAGCAAGGCTCCAAAACTTCACTACGATTGCCCTAAGAGACAATAGTCCAGTGGATAAAAGCATTGGTTAAGTGCATCTAGTTATCTGATGGTTGTGAGTTCAATCCCTGGATCAGGCAGTGAAAGTCACATACTCTGGTTCAACGAAAAAAGTAAAAGCAGCATCACAAGGGCAAATTAACTAGGAAGAATTAACTGATACTAGCATGGACAGCAAAATGAGAACAATCTATCCTCATGGATTGGATAAATAAAAGTTCCCAGAAGGTTACTGAATATGACACACCTGAAGAAGAGTAAAATATTTAGGATGTTGTGACTATAACAACCAAGCTGAGGACACTAGACCAAATAGATTAATGTGTAATAATAATTCCTTAGGTCAGAAATAATCACATTTTATCAGGTTCTTCAAGGCTGTAGTAAGCTAAGAGTAAAACTTTGCCCATAAGCTGTGAAAGAATGTTAACATTGTTTTTTTTATTCATATGTGAATCAAATGTCAAACCAGTAATTTAAATATCTTTGTTGTATGAAGATGAGACGAAAACTTATGACTAATTGTTATCTAGCACATAACTATTATTCCCCATACTTTGATAATTAATCACTGCTACCCACGACACTGGTTTAATCACTGTTGCTGGGTTTAAGTTATTCATGTGTTCTGAGATTTATATATATATCTATCCATGTATCTGGACTTCACCCAGCCTTAACTGTTCATAGTAGAAACTTGAAATGTTGCACACACACACACACACACACACACTCCTCTCAATTAGTAGGGAAAGTTGGTTTTTTTTAAATAATTTTTTAAAAATTAAAAAAAGGTTTTTAGATAAACTTACATTGCATATTGAATCCCCCGTTCAATATGCAATGTAAGTTTATGCTAAATTGGTCACTAGTATGTGCCCACTTGTTTTTTTGAAAATTCAAACCTTTTTAGTGATCACAGCCCAACAAAAGGCAAGATAAGTAACTTATTCATTGATCACCCCCTTTTCCAATTTTTTAATTGATCACTGCCAACACAGCATATATGGGTGGCAGTGATTCATAATTTTGCTTGGAATGATATTTTTTTTAAATTTTATTTCCCAATGAGCAATGATACTAGATTCCAGAAATAAATTTTCTTGAACAGATAACATTGGTTAAAATATCACTAAAACAAAGATTTTGATGACATGAATTATTGTGATGAATGGACATAAATAATACAGTTCAATAGTAAGAAGCTCAACAACACATTTCAATAAGTTTCTGGTATGTGGTCTCATTTGGTACAATGTAAATGTTGTCTGGACTCAAAAATATCAGTAAAGTTATTCCCATGAAAAATAAATTCTAGATTTCAAATATATTTAAATCTTTTACCAAAAACCTTTAAACTTAAGAAAAGTTCTAAGTTTTAGATATCAATATTTTAAGCATGCAATGTTGATCATTGATATTACAATGAAATCACATTCTGAGAAAGCTAAGATTCTGAAAAGGTAATTTTGAATACTTTTATATTAGAATGTTTTAAAAAAATGTTTTGAAAATAAATACAAAAAGAAGCTTAAAAATCTGAGCATTTGATCTTCTGAGACCCGAAAAACATTAAGAAGTTCTTAACAGTGATAAATTTCAAATCTGAATAAAGTTTTAAATTTATCAATAATCAAAACTCAACAGTTTACCATGACAATGTATGTATCTAAGAAGCTTGCTTTAAAATTTTGGAAAGCGAATACACTACACATTAAAGCTATTTAAATTACTAAAAAATACATCAGTAGAAAACTGAATATTGCTATTTTTAAATACAAGTTACATACCAACTTTTGTATGGACAATCCAATCTGTTCTTTTCATCTTTGATGTAAATACAACAGTATGGCCGATTCATTCAACAGCCTCCTTCATTCATAGAATGAAGTAGGCTGAAACTTTGTATTTACATCAAAGATGGGAAAAAGAGATTGGATTGTCCAAACAAAAGTTAGCATGTTAATGACTCTTCTCAAAGTTGTAGACAATACATTATAAGTTACATTTAAAACAATTATTCATGTATAATATTAGTCATATATTATACCATACATTATTACAGAAATAATCCTGTCATTTTTTAATGGGTACAATGCTACATTGTACCCATTAAAAAATGTGACTTAGGTGTAATTCTTTGAAACTAAATTCATTACAAATTCCAACCATATTTTTAGATATGTCCACGCATCTCTATAACACTTTTTGGT
>VCCN01000825.1:824249-835698 GCA_006491835.1 Architeuthis dux | reverse complement strand
ATAAACAAAAGCATTCTTTAATGTTTGTTTTTTATTAAATAAAACCACCAAAATACCTACAATATATTACAAAGTATACCAAATTTTAGTATTTAAAAACAAATACATATTTACATACACCAACGACTTAAGCTTTTCAGCCCTTAAGCTAATGTATCTGACCTCCTGAGAGGAAAAAGGAAAAAGAAATTCATTTTTAAAACGTTTTGTTCATTGACTACTGAAATGTTTTTGTCTAATTCATGTCATTTTTACAGTTGGTTAGCCGGCGTAAGTCAAATATATTTCTTAGTGGGGTGCGTGTTGCGTCACCCCTGTTATTAAATGGTCTTAGAATGAAATAAAATAGCATTCAGCCCAAAGTATCGGGCTTATGGGTTCAAAGGGAACTTCTGGTTTCATTCAGTTTTTTTTGGACAAGAATATAGGTAAATATTTTGGGGTCCACAGTCCACCTGCCTTATATAACAAACCGCGTTATATCAGAGGATGCCTGCAGTACTGACAATTAGGAGTTAGTCAATTCAAACTTCATGCTTAACCTGTTCAACTAGTAAATCAGGTAATGCACAACCTGAAATTGCTCATATTTAAGAGTCTACTTGGATAACTTCTTGCAAACAAAGATTCAGGTTATTCATGTGTTCACACATTTATATGTATCCGGACATCGCTCAGCCCTAACCGTTCATAGTAGAAAATTGAAATTGAGCACTTGCACACACCGCTCAATGAGTAGGGAAAATGTTTTTTTATTTTTTATTTTAACCCCATGGTCTCTAGAGGGGGGGGGTCAATCTTATCTATCTATCCATCTGGACTTTGCCTAGCCCTAACCGTTCATAGTGGAAACTTGAAATTTTGTATACACTTCCCTCAATGCTTTTTTTGTTTTTTGAAAATTCCCCTCCAAAATAGGGTTTTAGTGGGGGGTTCAATTTTCAATATGAGCTGATGCTAAATTGGTCACTAGTTTATGCCCACTTGTTTTTTTTTTGTTGAAAATTCAGACATTTTTTTAGTGATCACAGCCCAACCTTTTAATTGATCACCCCCAACACAGCATATATGGGTGGCAGTGATTCATAATTTCCCTTGTAATGCTAGTTTGTTTTAGTTCAGCATGAATGCAGATATTTCCTGGGATGTCAACATTTATGCAGATCAAATAGCACCAAAGATACTTCTAGCAGTGTGTGTGTAAAAGGGTGTTTTGTCATAATCTGTGGACAATGCAAAGATGCTTCCTCATGCAGAAATGTTACTGTAAAATAGAAGATTTTGTTAAGCTTTAAATTTTTACTTAAGTTTCAAGTTTACAAATCTGAGAGGATATTTTTCACAGTTGCTTAATTCAGTCTCATGTGGATTAAGGATAGGTTGCAATATTTTAAGTTGGTTGACACTGAAATAAAACATCTGGAAAATTAATTAATGGAAAAAACATTTTAAAATGCTAGTTTCTGATGTGGCAGAATTGTTATGGGGAAATAAAAGGTCTGAATAAAATTCTATAAAAGTAACAAAGTCAATGGATTGAGAGTATTTTGTGAGAAATTCAATGCAAATGAAATTAGAGACAAATATCATCACTATTTATAATATCTTGATAGATAAAATAC
Organism: Architeuthis dux; assembly: GCA_006491835.1. Taxonomy (NCBI): domain Eukaryota; kingdom Metazoa; phylum Mollusca; class Cephalopoda; order Oegopsida; family Architeuthidae; genus Architeuthis; species Architeuthis dux. Next base: position 834,076 of record VCCN01000825.1, on the reverse strand, counting down.
TGTCTTCTAACAGGATCTAACTACAATTGAAGAAATCTATCTGTGTGTATGTGTCGTGATTACCCAACAACTGGCCATTGTACAAGGATGACATTCGCCAGATATACTAGTCAGCACACAAGGCAGCAGTGTCGAGTTTGAAGTTATTTGGATCAGCAGTTCTGGAGAATTCTAATAAAAATAAATAAAATGTTAAAGATTTTAGATCTTTATCTAAATTTATATATAAAATATCTAAATTGGCAACACTGAAAAGAAGTAACAGAAATACTTCGAAGCCCTAGTTTCATACAAGAGGCGGAAAATTATTTTGCATGACAAGTCCAGCCACTTCCAAACATGCACCTTTGAAACGGGCTCTTCCCTAGTTAATGATAAATAGAATTTACTTTAACAATGTATTGACTGATTTCTCAACTACCTACAAAAATAAAAGACAATATTTATGTTTATCTTGAAATGCAGTCATGCATTTCATTTTTTATTCTGTGTTTGTTTTGGAGGTGCAAGGTAGTGTAATGGTTATCAGCACAGAAAACAAAATTGGCAAACAGAATTCAAATTTCAGCTGTTCATTTAGCACTAATGCCCTTGGAAAAAGCATGAATGTACTTCTCAATATCAAAACATATCTTGACAATAAATATCTTGCCACTGGCATGCCATGATGGTTGACAGAGGAAAGTGGGTGAGTGAGTGAGTACTTAGGCAAACCCAGGCAATAGTAACAGTAAAAAGCTGTTATACCCATTGTCAATACTGACAGAGGTCAGTCATGTCTGTTTTACTTACACCCCCTATTCCACAAATACATCAGCAAAATGAAACAATAAGTTTTAAAATAGTTTTGTCATTCTTCATAAATCTCTGCCCAGTCTAAAAAAAAAGAAAAAGTAAATGGGAGAGAGACAATATCAAATCAAATATACATAATACTTCCACATTTCATCAAGTTAGTTAAATAGATGAAAAATCAGTAATCAATCCAAATTGCTTTATTGGCTTGGAAATACTGAAGAACAATTTTCCTACATACAATAAACCTAATCATTGATGACAATTGGCCAATATCTTATTTGGTCCAAGGAAATATGTCATTGGGAATTTCAGTTTCCAAGGCAGGAAATTACAGCTAGGTACATTGCGGGGTCAAAGAACCATTAATCTATTTTTTCACTTTACCGTTGATAGGATAAATTTCTAAGACTATAAAGAGGGTCTTATTCCAAGTAATACAATTGGTAATACAATTGGTACTTCTATTTTACTGAGTCACCAAAAATATAAATACATTATATGAATGAATCCAATTTCAGTAATTGGTTGACTTTGATCTACCATATTACTCTGGTCAGACAATCAGTGTTAGATATGTAACAATCTACAAAAAACTTTTTTTAAAAATTGCTGCTAGTATCTTATCAGGAAATTTGTTTCATGATGAAAACAAGAAAGTGAGGTAAAATAGATCAAATTTGGAGACTTATATAATTAAGAAATTTGTTCATACCAACATCTACGCCTCTGCAGGTTTTTCCATCTACTTCCACTGATAACTTTTATGAACACATTTAGACATCATGGTTATATAATAGGATGAAAGTCAAGACATAAAAGATGAAGCCCATCCTAAATAGGCAGTAGACATGAAAAATACTAATCAATTAATTATAATAAAATTTAAGAACGTCAGCAAACAGTCAAAAGAGTACCCACATAACATAAGAGACTTTGCATCCAAATTGGCTGAACTTACACCCAGCAAAGATATTGGCGTTATAGGAAACAATAGACAACCTAGCTCCAGAAAACTAATACAATTAAAAGCATATAATGGAGTTGTATAGTAAAAAACAAATACTACAGATGTGACTTATACCTGACATAGTAAATCTAGTATCTTTACTCAGTCGATCTACAGGACTAGAGTTCTAGTTCGTCAATCCTATAAGAGGAAGTGAATCATCTCTTGAGTAATCCTGACAACCTGGGGTTTCACTAGTTTAAGTTTCTGGTGGGGATGAACTACCAGATCATACAGAATGATGCACACACGGGGGGGGGGGGGGAATATCGAATGGTTTGATTCATTCCTTTAAGTGAATATCACAGAAACACAGGAGGTCTAGTATAGGGGGATTTTGGAACACCCTGTACAAGGCTGTGATATCACAGCTCAACTAGCAGAGAGTATGTTTTTTGTCTTTCTACCGGACCCCACCCCCTCTAATTACAAGAGTTAATAGATGAACTATGAAAATCCAAATACATACTATAGAACAACCTTGAAATGATCAGGGTTCATTAGTATATAATTTGGTTAGGAAGAAGTGATCTTAATAAGACAAAGGAAATTATCTTATGATCACAAAAAGATAGATATGCTAAAAAAAAGTCCTAATTAAATCTTCCTCCGGATTTTATCTGTACAGCAACTGAGAAATTAATCTGATCCTAAGTAGATGGGAGTAAAAGAGGTAGAACTGGCCAGCAATCTGAAAAAAGGTCCATAGATAAGAATTAGTCAAGGTATGAAACACATGTAGGTTAAACCAGCCAAGAAAAGCTCTAATCTTTGAGAGTGGATAAGGGTCTACTGACTTCAGTGGTGTAAGGTTTCTATATTCCACAAGAAAAGATCTCTAAGTTGAATAAAGCATAAAAAAAAACAAAACAAAGCTAAAATTTAGGACAAAGTCAAAAGTAGTACAGCACTACTTTGAATAGTCCAGGTTTTGATGTAGTACAGTTACTGTATTACAGTACAAATTAATGTAACTAAGTATAAGTTAGAAAAAAAAACATTAAATTATAATAAGACCTTGAACAGTGTGGTTTTGAACAGTACAGAATATTTTGTTACAAATTAACCATACTATTCAAGGTATACCTGTAATATTAAATATAAGTTTTGACAAATGTTAACAAAAAACAGGACCATCTATAAACTTTTCAATACCAAAAATGATCGACCAAAAAATAAAATATCTAAAATAAGCAATAATTTTGATGAAACCATAAAATCTAAATTCAATCCTATGAAATATACAAATGTTATATTAATGAATCAGAATAAGATAAAAAGTAGTGCCTATAATCAAGTCAAATCTAAACAATCAACACGTTGATACGTCAATTCAAATCTAAACAATCAACAGAGGTTAGTGATTGCTTGAAGCCTTCAATTCAAAGTATGGAGTAAAAGATAATTTACTTTCATTAGAATAATGAAATATTTATAAGGGATTATTAGTTTGTTGGTAATATATTAAAAGTGAGATTTCTGCTTAAGGAAGACTACCTTTTTCGATTTGATCACACAAGCTGGCAATTTACATTAAAACCCAAAGAACCCAGACCCATTTCTACTTGAAGGAACATAATATGGGATTCTGGGTAGGCAAATTGACACTCAGTCATGTGACTGCACAAGGATGTGCATTAGATGTCACTTAGTACACTTCATGAGTAAATAAAAATCTTTTTTAAAAATCAAGGATAAAAATATTATATAAGAGACGGTCCAGATCAATTAAATTGTATGTGACACCAATATCACAGTGTGTTCTTATGGGTTAACACCACATTGCTTTTTAGATTTTTTAACTAACCTATTCACTCTAGCTTTTATATTAAAAAAATAACATTCCTTTTAGGTAAGGAACATTGACAAAATTCCAAAGTTTTCTTTAAAATAAAACAGTATTATTCATTTTTGACTAGTTTTTCTTTCATCTTATTTTTGTTGCTTTTTATTGCAATATGCTAAGGCTGATTGTACATTCGGAAATGAAGAACAAGATTTGAACTTTCAACCAAGGATATGGGATGCAAGTTCAAATCTTGTTGGAAGCTTATACTTTGTTTCCAATCCATACCACTTACTGAATGGTCATAGAAATATGGCCAGAGCATTGCTATAAAAAGCAAAAAATAATATGGAAACTAGTCAAAAATGAATAACAACGATGTTTCATCTAAGAAATTCAGACAACAAAACTAAAACAGATTTCCCATATTTATAACTTTTGACTGGAGAAATGCAAACTTTTGTAATGTCGCAATACTTTTTAAAGAAATAAGAGAACTTAAATTCATATAGAAAAAATTAATTTTCATTTAATGGAAAACAGCTTCACAAAATATTGGTCTGAGAATGAAATTTTGGTTGCCAGTTGTGAGTCAAGTAGTAGTCATAGTACTTAAAGCTATCAAAATGGAATAGAATCAAATTACAGGGTCAAAACAACAACCAAAGGCCCAAGTGGCTGCTCATAATAACAGTATTTTAACGAGTAACCAACATCCAAACGGACTGCACAACTCGACTACAGTCCATTAGTAAAGCAGAAGATGACATTTTAAATTCTAATTTAAAACAATAGTAAAAGATTCTTTTATGAAAATTTTATTACTCATAAAATCCAAGATAGAAGTCGAAAAAAAAAAAATTAGAATTTTATTCAATGACAATGCAAAATACTGATCTACCGTAAGATCGCCTACCTGATAATCGCTCATAGGCGGTTAATTAGGTGGGCGTTTATTTGGGGGTCAAGTTTTCGTAGATGAAAATTTGAAAGCATCTATTTTTTTAGTGCACTAAAACATAGACGCTTTCAAATTTTCATATAAAAAAACTGGACAACTTGAATACGCATATAGTAATTAAGACATCAAGTCCAAAATATCTGTCAAACCGTTGTATAAACTTCAAAGAAATAAATTCGCTTGATACTTCTTCACTATTGCTGAATGAGTTTGAAAACAAACAAGTTATATTATTTAATACAAAAATTAAATTATTTTTGTGTTTGCAGGTACTAAATACTATATATTATATAGACTGTATTTAGTATATATATATATATATGTTTGGCTCTTGTAGCAACTTAAAAAGAAAACACAATCCAAAGAAGTACCAAATACAATTAAAACGAGTTGCCGATTGATAGTGAAATGAATAAAAACACACACGTCGTGACTTTTATTGTTTTATTATGCTCAATTTAGCAGTTGTGATGGCATTTGAATAATGACCCTGGGTCCATTTTTTCCACTCAAATTTGGTTGTTCTTCTGTTAGATCCAGATATTAACAACAAAAAAATATATAAAATAAGCAATAATTTGGATGAAACCATAAAATCTAAATTAAATCCAGATCTAAACAATCCACACATTGATGCGTCAATCCAGATCTAAACAATCCACACGTTGGTGGGTCAATCCAGATCTAAACAATCCACACGTTGATGCGTCAATCCAGATCTAAACAATCCACACGTTGATGCATCAATCCAGATCTAAACAATCCACATGTTTATGCGTCAATCCAGATCTAAACAATCCACATGTTGATACGTAAATTCAAATCTAAACAATCTACATGTTAATACATCAATTCAACTTATGTCCACATTCAAGACAAAATTCTCCGGTTACATATTATCCAAATGTCTCGGAGTGCATAGCTATGTTGGGCGTAGGAATGTGTCATAAGAGGCTTTTTCTGTTGAGCTCATTCTTTCCTGCAATAATACACTTGGCTGGCTCACAATTCCGGGTTAGGTTTATTTATAAATTGTTGGTATCAGTCACCATTGAGATGAAGCTGAGCAGAAAAGTAACCAAGGCAGCAGTGATATTTATACAGAAAAACAGGAAATTATACTATGATTGTTAAAATAAAAAATGAAAAAAAAGAAGTTTTACTTTACAAATTGCCAAAAATGTTAAACTGGAGATTAGACTGCATCAAAACATATTTGGAATGATCATTAAATAAACTTATCCAAGATAATCATGGGTATTGCTCTGTGAGAATAACAAGGATGCTACACACTTTCAAATTAATGGCACTATGCAAATTTGAACACAAAATTTTGAACCAGGACATTAAATAAAATAGTTTTTTGATAGAGATTTAATCAGATGAAGTTAGTATATATTTCAATGCCCTACCTTGTGAAAATCTATTAACTCAAACATTTGGTAACTCTTAGTTACAAAGGATAAGAGCATATATAAGTTAATGGCAGTTGTAAGTGTTTCTCATAAGAAAAGGAATGATCTCTTCTGCATATATAAGGGAGAGGTGTGACACTGTGCCTGTATAGCTGTCAGTCTGTGTGCCTGTTTGTATGTCATGTTATAGAAACCACCTAAACATGGGCACAGCCCAACCAAATTTGGCATGCATACTCAATGAACCTTGGGGAAGGTTTTAAAGTAAAAAGTGTTGAGGGAAAACCTTTTTTTTTGGGGGGGGGGGTATATTTTCAATGTAACTATAATGCTAAAGTTGAGCCTTACTTTCCATTCAATATACATATCTTCTCATTTTATATGTTTATATATAATTCTTTAAGGAGTCAAAAGTGAAGGGAGACTTATTCCACCTGTTTATGGTGTCAAAAGTGAAGAGATTTTTTTCCATTTTTTAAGGGGTCAAAGATGAAGGGAGACATTTTCCCCCCACTTCAAAGGGTCAAAAGTGGTGGGAGACTTTTCCTTTAAGGGGTCAAAAGTGAAAGGAAATTTAAAAAAAATTTTTTTTTTAACAAATCTGAAAGCATTAGTCCTTTTGTTTACTCCTTAAATATTTTACCCAGCTTAGACGGGTACTTCAGCTAGTCTGTGATACCTCTCACTTATATATACAGACAGTCGGTTTGCCTGTCACGCTATAGAAACCACCTAAACATGGGCACAGCCCAACCAAATGTGGCATGCATACTCAATGGACCTAGGGAAAGGTTTTAAAATAAAAAGTTTTGGGGTTTCAGGGGTTCTATTTACAATGTAACTATAATGCAAAGTGGAACCTTACTTTCTGTTCAATATACATATCTTCTTATTTTATATGTTTATCTATACCTATAAACGCCATGGTGTGGCTTTGTAATACTGATTTTGGTCAAATTAAATATAGGTTCATATCTAAGTGTGTAGAACAGCTACAACTTTGATATTTTTTATACATAGCCCCAACATATATCCGAATACAATGGTATTAAAAAAAACGAAGATTTGCACACTTAAAACAGATTTTAGACTCTTTTAAAAAATATTTGTACATGAAGTGGGGTATCAATAAAGTGAGGGATCGGTTTTCTATAGTTGTTAAGTAATAAACTGAATCCCCCCCCCCCACAGATTAATATATCTTGGCATAATATTTCCCTGAACATAAAGAGTGAGATCGGTTTTCTATTGGTATATAATGTGAAACTGAACCCCCATATCTATTGTTTCAAGTAACAAGTCTGTAGACCAGATACACATTTCATATTTTGTATACAAAACCCCAAATTAGGTCCGAATAAAATGGTATGAAAAGCAAAATTATTTTCACCTTTTTAAAATTAACCCAACCAAATCTTCATCAACCAGGACTTTTTGTTTATCTGCCTCCCCACAAGGACAAATTTGACACAATGTCAACTTAGTGTGCAGTCCCACACGCACAACTACAGGCAGTTCTAAAAATCTCCTTAGTCCCTGTGACTAATGTCACAAGGACATTAGGGCAGGCTCGTCAGTCATAGGACGAATCCTGGGCATTGAACTAGGGTCACAGAACAAATCGCGAGCAATGTTTTTCAGAACTTCCTGGCAGAAGGACAAATCCTCCACCAGGACTGTTCACAACGCAATTGCTCATTTCAACCAAACACTTCATTATGTACTAACCAATCCGTTCAATTCAGAATGGAGTTAAGTGATTTGCATGAATTTAAATTCTAGCACCTATAATAGATTTTAACAGGAATACATACAAATACATTATACCTAAAAATATTTAAGCCTACTTAAAGCAGGTTTTAGGCTTATTTTAGAGTCCCTGTACTTGAAGTTAATCACTGTAATTAAAAATCTTCCCAAAATAAAATAGCATGTATGTAATTAGGATTTGATGAATATCACCCAATTTTAATTAACTGGATTTTGAAAATAATATTTCTTTTTACTAGAAATATAATGAAAAATACATTTGCTTTTAATGTGTGTCTGTTACCTGTAAAACCACTTCAATTGTAGAGTGAGTGTTAAGCCAATTTTCCTTACCTATAAATGATGAAAGCCCACAAAATTACTTGCTTCTAGAACATGTGGCCCCCGTTTTTTGTTTTTTTTACCCCTCTGCAGGAGATGCAGTAGGCGTATTCTAGGCCCCAGCCAACAGGGCCGTCAAACCAACCGATTAAACCTTTTAAAGCAAAAGAACTGATATCCAAATGTTAAACGTAGATACAAATCTGAACCTGATGTGTGCATTTGGTAGGATTTTACAAGCCCTAAATGTAAATCATGGTCCAGTCAGTGTTAACAACAATTGAAACATAAATTAAGTACAATTATGAGTAGAGTTTTCCAGTCAATGTGCTGTTTTAGCAATGCTTGTTCTTGTCCTAAAAGCATAAGAAATTTTGAGAATATCTGTAATCATCTGTCTAGCACATGTAAAATCTCTAATACCCAGTCATTATATGAATCATGTCTCACTAACGATTGCTAAATGAGGAAAAATGTGTATTCTTTTAAAGATGTTAATTTGAACCAGAAGTTAGAAAAACATTCTACCATGACCATGCAGTTTCTCATGACAACTGTTGATTAATCTGTCACTATCAGAAAGGGAGGTCATTAAATTGATCTTTAACGTGATGGTTATGATGTGACAATTTAAAAACATTAGAAAAATCAGTATTCTTTGGACTGGTTGCCTTGGGATATCTCTCTACAAGTACTAAGTACAATATTGTTGTGGATGTTCCACACCGCCTTCATCAATCAGCAAAAATTATACATGATGTCTTCACTATCAGATTAAAAGGTAGTCATGTGCACAAGTGCCAAATGATTTGCATACTTGTAAAACCAATAGTGCTAAAAATACATCTAAACCTCACAACAATGATTTTCAATTTTATTGATATATACAAAATCCTATAAAGCAACCTTTAAGATATTGGCAAACTAATTTGCTTCTTTCTATATTTAAATCGTTTCCAATACCAAATACAATAACATTCCTTTTCAAGATGTTTTTCTCCCTTTACATTCAGAAACTTTATTTTAGTCAAAATTTGGCAGAAAAAGATTTGGAAAGGGAAGGAAACTATTATTGACTGCCAATGGAAATCCACCAAGATCTCCTCCACCCCATTTTTGTTCCTGCTCTCAATATCTTACTGCTGCTGCTGCTTATTTGTAAAAGGTCCAGACAACAATATTTTTCACATCAATATATACTTTACAGATTGCGTTTCTACATCAATATCAGCAAGATTTTCTTTAATTCTTATAGAAATACAATGTCTGCTGTTATGTTTAATGTATCAATCGATATCTTAACTTCAAAATGAAATTCTTATTCTTAAAACTTAAGATATATTAAGAGATTCCTGATTATATACAATTTGGTTTCATTTTAAAGTGGGTATTATACATACACACACATAGCTAATTTCCTAATTCCACAAACTGTATCAAATACCTCTCTAAATACAAGAGTTTAAATGTTATTTATGTGCTATAAATTTTCAATGATCAGACCTAAACAGATACAAGATACTGACACTAGATAAGAATAAAATTAAGAGAATTTTACATTGGTCCATTGAGATTCATTCAGAAGTCAATATTTAAAGTGAAAGTGATTTGAAGGTTCAATGTCTCAAAGTTATGGTGCTTTCAAAAGTTATCCATAACTTAGATTATACTTATTTGCTATCAGAAGAGCATCAGAAGTCTCAACCAAGAATCTTGTAACTGTTCATTTGGTTAATAGCAAGGCTAACCATATAACTGGCCTACCAGCAA
>VCCN01000825.1:804778-818309 GCA_006491835.1 Architeuthis dux | reverse complement strand
TCAAATCTCAAATGCATAGAATATAATCAAATTTTCAAGATTTCCAACAACTAGCAAATATTTTCAAAGAGTACAAAATTTATAATTGTAGGTAATCATTTAGTGATACTAAGAATGGTTTGCAATCAGGTGAAGATATTTAAAGCATCATAGAATTTCTTTTACTTGGACTATACACACATACATGTAAGAATGACTCTACAGCAAAAATTAATTTTAATCTAAGGTCTTAGGTTGCAGTCAGTTTGGTATTTCTTTATGAACATTTTTGGTATGTCCATGAATGACTATCATTTGTTCTACAGGCTTCACAAAAGTTTCATTAACAACTCAGACAATAGTGTATGAGACTCATCTAATATGTCAGTGCAGATGAAATGAAATTATGGTTCCAACCAATTTTAGAGGTAGTCTCCCATTTATAAGCAAAAAGGTTTAGGTTGATTTCTTTTTAAACAGTCATTTCTTTTTACTGTAAGATTCCTTCAGCATGTACAATAGCACACTTTATTCTAACTGTGACAATCACAAAAGGAGGTTAAATTTTGCATTAGATAATTCTCTTATTTCATATAAAAGATACCATTTCTGTATTCAAAGCTTTTGGTTTTGTGTGTCAAATACCAAGGAAATAAATTGTAATTTTAAGCTAATTTCTTTGGATGTAGAGAAAAAATATCAATTTTGATTCCTTTGATGTTGCTAGTGACTGATATTTACCCAATGTCACAATTAGAATCTAGTACAGGCTACACTGATTTTAACCCAGGGATTCATTCCTAGAGGAGGCGGCATAAACAAAATCAATCTACCAGTTATCTTAACACTCCAACACTTAGTGCGACTCATATAGCCTTAGCTTTGGCTGAAATTGCACCGGTGAAGCCACCAGTAGTGGAAATATGAACTACGGCCACACACATAAAATTTTCTAATTTTTTGAGAAAAGAATTTGGGCAAATTTCAAAGCTTTATCAAATTGGCGTAAAATCAGGGCAGCCTCATTCTCATCCCAAGTTTTTGTGAAAGAAAACAAAGAGAGGGAATAAAATATACTAATCAATTCATACTAAATTCAGCCATTCAATACAAGAGCTTTTCAAACATTTTGCATTGGTAACACTTTTCATAAAATAAATCTTTTGTGATACATTACTTAAGTTTTGTTAGCCAAGCCAAATATATAATGTTATGCCAGCATTATTCAGGAAAAGTATCTCTTGAAAGATATACAAATGTAATTTAATTCACTCAGGTTGTGTGTTCGCTTGATGAGAAGGAGGTAGCGTACAGGAGGGTGACGTTTTGTTTTGAAGATAGTATTGGGACGTGCTCCAAAATACCATTATCAGGCTCTGGACAAGAATTTAAGTCTACCGGCTGCGACCGAAAGACGAAAGAGAATGCGTTCGACCAATCAGCTCTGCTGGGTATTTTTAAGGGTATGCAGTAATTTCAAATCGGGCGGCAGTTAGTCAGTTGGACTCAGAGCAGCGACGGGTCAACAACCATGTTCAACTCCTCACCCTGACAGTGAGGAAGAGAGTGAGGGGATAGAAACCAGTACGGTCTGATTTGAACTGCTATCATCACCCTACTAGTCAATCTTTCAGTAAAGCAACTAGGAACAGAATTTAACCAACTCACTAGATTTTCAGAAGAACAGAATTCAATACCTTGATTGATCCATGAACCAGCCCTGCTTCGAAGCTATCAACAGAAATAAAAGGAACCCACAATATCCTTGAAATTTATGAATTTTGTCATCTTTATCTTCGACCACGTGGGAGAGCCTGGATGGACAAACAGTTTGTTTTCCCTCCAGACTTTCTCGCCTGTACATGTAAAACTGGCATTATACTACACAAAATTATACTTAATTTCATGACACACCTAGAGATTATCGGCGACACACTTAAGTGTTGCAACACAGTATTTGGAAAGCTCAGCTTTAGACATTTGTTAAATATCAGGACACAGAAGTCATAAAAATTAAAAATGTCTACTTTTATTTTATGAACTTTAAAAGGAAAAAGCAATTGGGAGAGGGAGAGGATGACAAAGGGATACAGTGTTTGTAAGTACGTGAGTATATTTGCCAACATGTATATAATTATTGAATTCTGAGGTTCTTGCAAGAAAACTGCCTAAATAAAAGTAAATATATTTTAGGTCAATAACTGGCTCAATTATTCACAAGAAGAATATCATAATTGCTTCTGATACAGTTATATGGAACAGTACCTATAGTATTTGCTGTGGTAAAATGCCAAGTAAGATTTTGTGGAATATAGAAGGAATGATTTGAAATTTTCCAGTTATAGACTATTCTAAATTCAAAAATATCCACACATAATAATTAGCAATGTGTGTTTGTACTCCATCATGCAACTGACATAGTAAAATAGAATTTCATGTTCACGTAGTAAAAATTGAAATTTAAGGAATGATAAAAATATAAAAAGTAATAAAAAAAATTTTAAAAATTGAAATTTAAAAAAAAATCTGTTTGGGATCAACAGAACCCTATTCTCCAAGCTCACTGCAATGCAAATCTCTATTATCTACGTCATTCGGTATTCAAACAGTGTTCCACAAAACCCCAAGGTTCTGTGCGATCTTTCCAAGGGTTCTGTGAAACAGTGACATTTTTGCAACATACTTAACAATTCTTCATTAATTAATTGTTTAAAATGTTCTTAACACATTATGATTCTTAACTAAATTCCAAATACTTATTTTTAAAAGATACATTAAAATTAATAACATCTTGTTTATTTACGTGACACGGACGCTGTTCAGTCTGTAGTCGTTCATATGTCTATTTTTCCTCAGTAAGCTGCATTCTCACTTTTCCATTCGAGTCTGTGTTTCCTATTTGGGTTCATACACATTCGGATAAACAAAGCTGAAATTCAATAGTTACATATGTAAATATGTAGAAGGGAAATTTGTTTTTTTGAAAGGGTTCCTTAGAAAATTATTGAAATGGGTTCCCCGAATAGTTAAAGTTTGAAGACCACTGATCTACATATCAGCATAGTTCTGATAATAAATATGATGTCTGTACACAATCTTTTTTTATAAAACAGTTTGTGTAATTTTCTACCATTGAGTTATCACTTCAGGAAAAGAAAATTAACCATCAACTTGTAGTACAGCTTGGGTTGCACTATTTGGGATTTTAAAAAAGATTTTTTCTCAAGGATCTGATCATAAAATAATTCATGTGGTTAGATACAACAAGAAAACATGGCTGGAAACAGGGGGAGAAAAAAAAAATATTGGATGGATGGATTCTTGGTGAAAAAAAAAATTAAGACGACACTCTTAATGGTGACAAATCCTGTGGAAAGTTAAGAGTAGTGGTTTGGTGACTGTGACAGCATCATTGCAGAAGACTGAGCAATCAACTTCAATAGACAGTAAATCAATAACAATGACAAACCGTAGCAAATAAAATGCAACAGACAAGTTTAATAGGGCTTTGATGGTGCAAACAGGATTTATGCACAAACCTTCAACTGAACTTTTTAAACTTAAGATTTAAAGATTAAATTTCAAGAAATATAAAAGAAAATTACAGCAACCTCATTCCATAAAAGAACTTATGAAAGAAAAATTATTACTTTAAAATATTTTCATAAAACAAAAATGAAACTTACTTTTAATGTTATTTCTATGAGTGATGACAGACAGCTTACTATTGTATCATGTAACTTTCAAATTTACCAAATACTAACATCTAATAGAGCTCCATTTTTTTAACACAGATCCTCTTGTAAACTTATATAAAAGAATCTAACCATATTTATAAATCAATCTTTATTATTATTGGCTGAAGTATTGTAACATACCACTTTTTATTAAATTTGACTAGTTTTACCTTGAAGGCCAGATTAACCTATACCAGGGCCCCTTTATTAGCAATATGGGGCTCCCCCCCCCATCTTGAACCCCACGTTTCATGTATAATTTTAAGTAAGTAATTGCAATCTTGTAATCTTTCAATCATGTGAATAAAGTGGATTGTTAATTGCTAATGTGTAATATATTCATTCCATTTTTTAAAGAGATATTTGTTAGTACATTTTTATTAAGTTTTAAGATATTATTAACAATATCTTAATTATAGTGAGCACTCAGACTTCACATCAGGGAATGTTCTTATTTTGACAGTTTTATTGTTTAATTCATTTTCCCTGTAGTAGTAGTGATTTATGTTGGATCCTACACCGTAGCGTAGTTTGCGTATAGGCTAATCCGACTATGGTCCAGTCAAAAATTAAATTAAGAAAAATATGAATATCCCCAGGTCCCCGTTACCTAGAGGCCCCTAGGCTTAAGCCTACTCAGCCTTATAGTATAATCTGTCTAGTCAAATTTAATAAAAAGTGGTATGCTAACCATATTTGTTTTGATGATTCAGCAATTTTCTCCTTTCAGAAGAAGATTGATGAACATCAGTTTTGCCCTAATAATTGAAAATCATCAGGATGACGCCCATGAGAGTTAAAAAATAAATAAAAATTATCAATGACATTTAGCTTGCTTAATCTTTCTTTGTCTCCTTTTAAGTAACACAAGTAGTGCTGATACAACTGCAGTGAAGTGAAATAAAACTCTTCTATTGATTTTTATGGCATTCTAGGCTTTTATTGATTAATCAGTTAACATTAGTGACATCCACAGCGGTTCAAGTGCAAAATCCCACATGGTACTCTACTCAGAATTTGAAAGCGAAAACGCTTTTCCTGAAACTCAAACAAGTTAAAAGAAAATTTTTAAAAAGTTTCAATCATAAAGGGAATCGAAACACATTCATAGAAACGGTTACACTTACAATATTTTCCAATGCGAAAGCAGGCCAAATCTGGACTAAGTGGAACTAAAAATATCAATAAAAATGACACAAGAGAGTAATACTAGATACTCCAATGAGTTTTTACAGGAAGATCTTATACATCTGTTCCCTGTTTCCCCTTATAGGTCTTGTTATTCTGAACATTTTGATACCTCATTTGTCTACTAATAGTTCACAAATTATGATTATTTATTTATTTGCTGACACGCAGCAAATTGAACACTTACAAAAAAAAATGGCCTTTTCAACACTCTATAAAACTGAAAAGCCATCATTTTTAAAAATATGTAGACATTGTGTACTTGCTTAAATTTTATACAAAACTGAAGAACATTTATTTTTCTACTAGGTGATATTGGTTCCAAAGACATACATAGAAAGAAGTGTCAGCAATCATTTATTTATAGACACCTTTTATTTCGACCACAGTAAAAAACCGTCACAGCGTAGTTTGGGCACTGTAAACTTAAATTGAAAATTTGCTGTAAAATTCCTTTTAAGTCAAACGGTGACAAATAAGACACCAACATATTCAGAATTGGACATTCTTTATTATAGCATGCATAACAGTTTTGTATTAGTCAACATTATGGAGAATGAACACTTGAGAAACGGAAAAATTAGCGTTACTGTGACATTTTCGCCTAAAAAACTGACTCTTTGGACTACCTAGTAATACAATATTGTAGAACAAAATTTTGATATTTTTTGTTTGACTTAATTCTTAGTGGGAGTCTTTGGAACACCACAGCTCTTTAGTTTGAATTAAATGGACAATCTGTTGGTGCTCTTTCTCCAAATAAATGAAATGCTTACAAGTGAGATCTTGTATTCCCAAATGGTGATCTTAGTATTGATCAGGTCTGACACTTTGTTGATCAAATGAAGACCAATTTAATGTGGTTGTAAGTTTCAGATCTACATTACTTTCAATACTATACATTTTATAAGTGTGCAAGATTGAGGACAAGAAGGGGAAAGATTTGCTTTTTTTTCTATTTCCCTTTTCTCTAAAAGTTATGGTTAATAAGACTCAGTTAGAATCCATGCTTTAAATTCTTGATATTGTGAGCTACAATCCAATACAGGTAATCTCTAAACCAGAGTTTTCCAAACTTTTAGTATTGGCGACACACTACTTGAGTTTTGTTCACCAAACCAAATATATAATGTCATCTCAGCAGTTCAACTGACTCAGGAAAAGTGTCTTTTGAAAGATATACAAAATTATACTTAATTTTGCTACACACCTGGTGATTATCGGCGACACCCTAAAGTGTTGCAACACAGTTTGGAAGGTCCTGCTCCAAACCCACACTTGTTGCTTATTCTATATGAAATTACTTCACCTGTTGAATACAACCAATGTTGCTTCTAACATCTAATATATATTTGAGAAAGTTTGTGTGTATGTTCACCATGTCTCACAAATGTAGTATTGTAGCCAGAGGTATTGAACTAAGGTATCCCTAAAATGTGCAACCCAATGATAATCATCTATTTCTATCTATCTACATAATCTAATATATATTAGAGAATGTTTGCGTGTATGTGCATCTCATCCAAAACGGTGCATTGTAGCTAGAGGTATGAATGTAGTAACCCTCAAAATGTGCTAATTTAAAGAATGCATTAGACACAGGAACACTATAAACATAGTGGAAATACATTTCATTCCTGACATGAGGAATCCAATCGAGTTTTATTATGCAGGATAAGCCTTCATTAACAATAATTCTGAGCCATTTATAGCTTCTTTTCAGCCTAAGCAATGCTGAGCATTCTTCTAGATAAAGAATAAAGAACAACAAGAATCACCTTGAATAGTGCGGTTTAACCACATTAAATTATAATGAGACTTTGAACAGTGTGGTTTTGGAAAATTCTGGAACAAATTAACCACACTAATCAAGGTATACCTGTATCATAAAAGTCTGTACTACATGGTAAATTCAATTTTTGCTAAACCTGTCTTTAGTATCTTGTCATCAGCTAGGAAAAGGAAATGTTCTTGAAAGCTAGTTTAACTTGTTTAACACTATCTTAGTGAAAAACTGAGGAAATGTCTTTTGCAATCATACATTTTTTAAGTATAAGTACTAGGTTGAAAGTTACAAAAAAATTGTGAAATTGTGACAGCAAATGTTAGATAAAATATATTAAGTTTTTTTAATATCTCATTTAAATAAAACTAAGGAAACTATGTTAGACTAATATCATTCTTTTTTAATTGAAAGATAAACAAACAAGTATATTCATTTGATATAGCAACATATAACTAGACTGGGTGCATTTCCTGGAGGAAGCAGCAGCAGCAGTTTGTTGATTCTCAAAGACTGTGGGATGACATGGCGTGAAGCAGAATTGTTTGGTGAGAGCACTACAAATTCTAGTAATCTATTCCATAGTCATACAACTCTATTGCTAAAAAAACAATTTTCTGATATTCAATCTACTTCTACAGTATATTTAAGTCCTCTTAGTACATTGTAATTCCTTTTCGTAAAAAATACATTACAGTCGACTAAATCTAAACCACACATTATTCTAAACATTTCTATTAAATCGTGGGTCAAAAAAATAATCTTTGGGAGGGTTGTCAAAAGTAAATTGGATCTGCCCCAAAATTTCTAAACGATAAACATTCTCACTCTAATCCCCCTCTCTTATAAACGATAAATATCTCATCACTCAAAAAGATTTAATCACTTCTTCCGTGGCCCATGGACCAAGTTTGCACAAAATTTCATTGAAATTCATAGAGAAATTTCAGAGATATTGTGTGAACCGAAAGTAAGCATTATAGATACATTGCAAATAGAACCCACACCTCTAAAAAAATTCTTTTTTCAAAACAGTAAGCACAATACATGGTATTAAGACGAACTGATTAATGTCATCGGTATCTCAAAAACTGTAGGAGGAGAAGCAAAGGCAAAAATGACCGGAATAAGAAGTAAAAATACATAGAAGAACAATAGTTTGATTGCACTAATGCAGTGGTGTACCGTGGAGGGGTGACATCATCAGTGCAGTTGCTCGCCCCGGGTGACACCAAGTATACTGCATAAACATTTTTCATATAGTGCTTTCCAGTTTTATTGTATAGTTTTTTTAAAGATACTGAATAAAACATGTTCATGGTACTCATACTTATTTTCTTCATATTATTTCACAAAGTCAGAACTGAAAAATTGAAAACTAAAGATAGAATTGTTAGTAAATGTAGGCTTAGACCATCACATTCAATAATATGGGAGAATCATGATGAATACTGACTAGTATTAGTACAAAAAGATCACCAAAACTTTAGATATCCTGGGAAGAGAGCATGTTCTGTAGGCAGAGGGTGACACCATGAGTTACCACCATAGGCCCACTGCTGCACTAATGTGCAATCAAACTAATAAAGTAACCTACCATAGGACCTCTAGCCCTCATCTTAGACCTAACATATAATAGCATTTGCCTTTGTGATCAGAGCAGTTAAGTGGTAGAAAAGAGCTTTAAGAATTTATCCTTAGTGCTAAGAGTCAAAATGTATCATTATTTCACCTGGGGAAAATAAATTTCAGATCAAGACAAAATCTCTTACTTGTAAAATCCATGGTATCCACTAGGCATAAATATAAATGCCATGAGAAAATAAGCAGCCAGCCACATATCAGTTCTGTGGGACTATATGTATGGATATTTACTTTATGTCAGAAAATACACAAATTAAAGATCGCAAGTGATGGCAGATCAATATGGATGTCCAGCAACCATTAATTATTTCTATTTGCTCAGAAAATACTGCAGACATGAGGACAGTAACCAAACTATTCAGAAGAAAATGGGCTGTAAGACAACCATTCTAGCCGGACTAAAAAGGCCATTACTGGTTAGACAATTTTCCATTGAGATAGATCGATTGGAACAAAACTTGTAAAGCAAATATATTCACATTCAGGAAAAGAGATCAAATATTAATCAATGTTTAGTGACAATTTCTAATACTTATCAAGTTGGATTTTAATATAAATAAAACAACAAGTATTTATAATTTTGTGGTGGCTCACACAGGTTTAGCAACAGGTGATAATCAAGTTGGGACAAGTCTCAAGATATGAACAACAGTGGTCAATTATTGCATCAGAATTGTAACAGCTCAACAGTCAAAATGCAATAAGAGATGAATTGTTATATTTCCATGATACAAGGCATGATATTTTTGGAGCAATCCATAAGAAAGTTTTAAAAATTGAATTTATGATCAAATGTAAGTCTACAATTACATGTATGTATATATGAGGTTTTTTTTTTTTTTAAATTATGGAGAATGTGTTGCCACGGACGACTGATCGACATACGCTGGAAGAGCCAGGTGGTCTCGCACAATTCGTTTTGTAGCTATGGAGCCTATTCAGCGATTGAGCTTCAATGCCTTGGGGCCTATCAAGCCATACGTTTCAACCGCAACCAGTACAAATTCATACCTATCGGTCAGTGAGCGATATTTGGCCATCTTCCGCTCCTCAGCCTGTCGGGCGATGATACCTGGCTCAATGGCCGACGAGATCAGAATGCTGTTTGCGAACGAATCACTGCAAGTGGCATCCCAAATAAGTGATTTGCTGGATGAGAATGGGGAAAACAGTTATCCCATTGCAGTAAGAATTTATAATAATTCTATATTATCAATATCTACTAGCAGAGTTAGCCTAAAATGAAGAGCTCCATTACCATCTTAAACCTTCATTGGCTTGTTTTATTTTAATTCATTTATTTTTAACATGACAGTTAAATGTAAATTTCAAAAAAATAGACAAATTCAATAAAGATAGAGAATAGGTATTCATCCAAGTCTGGTATCTTATAATTTAGTTTGATAACCTATTTCAGTAAAACTGTGCACATAATTCAAAAAGATATTTATAACAGCTTGTTTTTTGTTTTCACAAAGATTTAAACCCTTGGAAAAAAATTAAATCAGGCAGTATTCATACATAAAAATTCTTCAGAAAAATGACCAATGCACAGCCCTTATTTTGAGTCCTTTATAGAAAATATTCAGATGTCTGGACTTGTAAAACTATATTTACTATAAAACTATCAAATGTCTATAAAATATTTAAAAACTATCAAATGTCTATAAAATATTAAAAAACAAACATCCTCATGAGTCTTTTGGGAAATATGTCAGCAATTTTGAAGGCGTAAAAATTCTAAGCAACTTCCCTGCGTGTTAGTTAAATACATCAGCAATCTCTTCAAAGTATAATGATGTATAATCCCCAAAGTTATTTGTATGTGAGATGCTAGACTTTGACATCATCAGCTTAGGGAAAGAGGAGAAAAGAAGAGGCCTTGACAACCAACGACATTATATATAATGCCAATGGGTATCCAACCTACTAGCATCACTTGGGGTGAATATACTTATATTAGATGACCTTGTTCAGCTAACACTTTACCTATTTTTTCTTACAAGATAAGAAATATTTTTCTTTACCTGGCAAAGTTAAATTCTTGAGGTTACAGGTAGCAACTAGAAAGCACTCAGAGAGCGCATACCTCTGTCAACACTATTGTCAGGGGAAGTAATTGTACATTGATCCGCCCAAAAATGTTATCACTTCTTCCATAGACTACTGTCCACTCTCCCACAAAATTTCATTGAAAACACGGAGAACGTTTGGAGATATTGTGTGGACACGAAAACTTTTGGAGCTAGCTGTCCACACGATATCTCTAAAAGTTCTCAGTGAATTTCAATGAAATTTTGTGGACTGGTGGACAATAGGCTATGAAAGAAGTGATTACACTTTGGGGCAGATCCATGCCCAAGTACATTCCTATGTCGTATTTATATGTCCACACTACATATTATCACTAAAAGTTCCTGTCTGTCCACACAACATCTCTAAAATTCCATTGAAATTCATTGTGAACTTTTAGAGAAGGGTGGACAATAGGCTACAAAAGAACTGATTAAATTTTGGCGTGATCCATGCACAATTACCGCCCCTCTGTCATGAATGTATGAATAATAATGTAGGATAATGCTGGTTGTACATGTTCTGCCGACATGAGACATCTCATCATTGGGTTGTACATTTACAGGAGAGATGAATCTGTGGAAATAAAACATTTTGGTCCATCCTGGAGAAAAGGGCTCTCCAACGTGGCTGGAGAGAAAGACGACAAAATTCATTATTCTCAAGGAAAATATGGGTTGCTTTTAATCCCGTTGATAGCTTTGATGCGAGATCGGTTCGTGGATCAACCAAGGTGTTGTATTCTGTTTTGTTGAAATTTTCCTAGTTACATTACTATCGGACGAACGGTGATGGTAGCCGATCAAAACAAGGTACACTGGTTTTCTTCCTCCCATTCTCTCCTTCCCACCCTTCAGGATGGGAGTGAAGCTCTTAGCTTGTTGACCTCTTGCTGTTCTCTGCCCGACTAACTGCCGCCCGATTTAAAATTACTGCGCACTAAAAAAATCTTGGCAGAGCTGATTGGTCAAACACATTTTCTTTGTTCGACTTCCGTGTGACCCAAATCCTGGTTCGGAATCTGTCACCCTCCAGCCGAGTGCACTAATAATACTATCTCCCTAAAATTTAAGTCTTCTGATAAGCGAACACACTACCCGAGTGTATTTCATTACAATAATATCTCTCAATAAAAACACAATTCCTGGATCTGTCCCAATATTTAACCAACCTTTTCTTATTGTATTGTCCAACCTTCCATTGGAATTCATCGAGAACTTTTGGAGATATCATGTATCGGTCAAAAGTGAAGGGAAACTTTTTCCCACTTTTTGGGGCCAAAAGTGAAGGGAAACTTAATATACACAGATTGATTTCTGATTCTGACTGGAAAAACTTCTTGCCCTATCCAATATCAATAAAGGCTGGGGATTAACACACTACAACCTGACTGACAAGTTATCTTATTATACACAGATTGATTTCTGATTCTAACCGGGATGGAAAAATTCCATTCTCTATTCCATCTTCTATATTATAATTTGCAGTGTGTCAGTTTGTCTGTGAAAATTGCTTAAAGAGTGATTTTTTTACATTATTGTTTTTTAAAAATTTGTTAATTTTTAAGTAGGTAAAGTGTTAAATTATTTTAAATAAATGACCTATATCTCTCATAGATGTTGAAAATAGCCTAAACAGCCGTAACATGTACATCAGAAGACATACACCAATACACAAAACAGAACTACGTTCATAAAAATGTTAATTCTAAAAAAAGGTTTTTAAATCTTTTAGTTTTAAAATTTATAAAATCTAGAACACTGAAATTGAAAATATTTTTCATTTTCATGCTATATATCTTTATTTTATTAAATATGGTTTTGTTGTCCCTTGGTTTTTTCAGATACATTATTTTACTTAAAACTTTCAGTAATTTACTGAATTTATTACTGTGTAAACATACCAACACACAACATAGCTTTAGGTATACTGTTAACAAAGCAACAGGTATTTACTAATAAATATAAAAATCTGATTGAGTGATGTGTGAAAGGCATTATAAAAACATTTTAAAAAATACCAAGGTTGGCTGAGCAGGATTGACAGCCAAACAACATACAGTAGTTGCCAAAAAAAAATTGTTACATCAAAAAGGCAAAATTATACAAGCAAAAGTGTGTTTAGGTTGGACTTGATTTCCCACCAACCCAAAGGCAGAAAGGAGTCATGGGTCACGGCATATTCACCGTCAGCAAATTACCGACATTTATTGAGATGTAAAATTCATCGACATACTTAGTTACCGAGATCTTTAAACTTACAAAAAGGTTAAGAATTAAAAAGAATTTACTGGAATGAAAATATATTAAAGATTTAGCAATCGTTCGGTGGAGGGCCCATGCCGTTTTCAGCTATTTATATACTTCTCAAACTTTTGATGAAAAAGCGATACGTGACAAGAAAAAAAAAGTTAAAAACTTGTATAAGAATTATTTTTATTGTAAGAAATAGTTATACCATTATTTGTAAAAAATTAATGGAAAATATTTCAATCTACAAATTATATTTTTTATGTTTAGAAACGGTTGTTCCCTGTGTAAACAATGGGTCGTAATAATTAGCAACTTTTTTGTGTACTGTAAATAAAATTGTTTGTTTGCTTTCGGTTAATAGTTGTCAGTGAATCTACCAGCTCCCGAGAGTCATCATAGATCTGGAAAACACTCACAACTCCAGACTTTGCACCAAAGCAGAGTTGGTGTCAGTGAATCAAGAATTATCCATCTATCTGCAAGTTTTTTTGCCATTTTTGGCTACTTTTTGGAGCATTATAACTTTGCTTGTGAATGCTGCCATGGGATGGTGTATGCTTACAACTAAAGAGAAATCCAAATATCTTATGATAAGCATGACTTTGAAGATACCAGAGTGGTAGATGTCTAAGATGTTTTGTTACTACGGAAAAATACTGCCTCAATGATACTAAGTAAAAGCATTACTTAACTGAAAGTGTCAATTTTCCATTCTTAATTTTCTTTTTAGCACAGATTGGTTTCTTTTAGAAATCTAAAGGGAGTGTGAAATGATCAAAAACACTAGAAAAATGTAAAGAGCTTAAAAAGCAACAAGTATATTTTGAAAAGTAGATGAAAAAGAAAAGGGAGATTGAAAGTAAAGGGAGATTGAA
>VCCN01000825.1:771299-798430 GCA_006491835.1 Architeuthis dux | reverse complement strand
AAAAAAAAAAAAAAAAATATAAAATGTAAACAATCAGATCGGCCATATTTTCACCATCCCCAAGATAGACTGTCTTCACAAGCCTACATACAAAATGTCATTGAAACATTAAGGAATAACGAAGTTATCCAATTGAGAAAAAAGAGACGACAAAGACAGACACCTATAGTGATAGTCCCCGGCTTTTTTTCCCCGCCAGGGACAAAATGTATCTAATAAAAACGAAGATTTTAAAAGCTTTTTTACTTTAACTAAAGACAAAATGTAATGGGTCACAAGGGATGTCATGGCATTCTATTTTATCATAAAATGCGTCGTTAAACTGTCTAAAATGGGGCGTGCCAGTTTGTTTATTCAATATTCCTATTTCAACCGCTAAAACATGGGTTAGATAGGTTTACAATTTGTGAAGGCTGTAAATAATTAAATATTCTAGTTCTGATGTGAGAAAGCTAAATTTTTTCCAACATTAAAACTTCAAAAAGAGGAGTTTTTTTTCATGAAGTTTTACTCTTATAGTGAAAAATCTAAGAAATTATTTTTTAATTTGAGATTTTAAAATAAACCTGATTAAAGTCTTCCTCCAAATGAACACTAAATTTTCAAGCTCCTTTAAGAGAAAGAATTCTGCTCTACAAAAGAGCTCATGAACCAAACAGGTTTGTCTTTTGTGTGCCACTGTTCCATCTATTAATTGTAGGCAAATTGTTAATTTCTGATCAGTTGATTTTATTTGTGCCAATTTCAGAGCAATTTTCCAATGTTTTAAAGTGCCATTAGTTGTCGAATGCGACTTAGTCAATTAAACATTTTCACGAATTATCATGAAAATGTTTTCTGGCTTTGATAACGAACGTACCCCTCCAATATAAAAAAACAGAATTTTGATCATTTTTCTCCTATTTAAAAACATTCAACTTTTCAGATTAGTCAAGAGTTGGAGCAAGAGCAAAAAGGGGAGTAAGTCTCCTTTATAATTTCATAGCACATGACTATTCGATTATGTCATAGGTGTCGGCAACATAGCCGTGACAGATATTCCGACATATTTATTTTAAAAAAAACTAAACTAAAAACTGTTAAAAGTGATATTGCCACTTAAAAGTTAAGCAATTGGCGTCCTTCCGCTACTGTACAACACTAGATCTGTCCGCATTCCTAAGCTACAGAGTACTCTTTTCATGTTTTTAACCGAATGATCAATACACGAGCTCCGAGAAAAATCTATGTGCGTGAGTGTCAGCAACTATGTACAATTTTCTCTTTGAATGTTGTGAAATAAAATGAAGCTGACTGAATAAAACTGAACAAGAAAATGTCCAGTACGAGCACTAGCTTGACTTCAAGAAGCCCCTTTTTGACTGGTTGAGTACTAAGTAGCAATTGTGTTTGTGTGTCTTGTTTAAAGACATCTTTCTTTAAAATCAACAAATGTCATTTTTTGTAATATTGTCATTTGTCAAATGACAATAATACAGAAAATGAAATGCGAAAAGAGAATATATCTATTCTGTAAGTGTATAGATTATCATCACTAGATCAAACAAATTCAAGAAAAATGGTTGGATTTTAGTCTCACAATGAATGAAAGTGTGTGAGAGGGGGGGGGGTTATCTAAACAAAATTGTCGGTGAGTCGGTATTGACAACTTCTCTCTCCCAAGAGAGTCAATGACTTGGGCAATTAAACATGGACAATATCGCTAATCTTAATGTCATTTTAGGTTGGTTTTTTTATTACGGTCTTGAACTACAGCACAGCTAAATATGTGTGCTTAAAAAAAAAAATTTAAAAAAAAAGAGAGACTAAAGGACGCCAATCCTATTAAATGCACTAAAAAGAGAAAAATGCAAAAAAATAAATAAAATTGGGAAATTTCTACTGACAACATACACACTAAAAGAAAAAGGAGTTAGTAATATAACCTAAAAAAAAAAATTTTTTAAATTAAGTGCAGACTAAAGTTGACAGAAAATGACAAATATAACTGGGAGGCGAGATAAGTGAAGAAAAACATTGTTTTTTTTTCATTTCGTTTTTTAAGACATTGTTTATTCTACACGTTAATTTTTTTTTAATTCATTTGCCTTTTTAACGTTTTAGCCTATTCATTAGACCATTAAACTAAAATTGCAGGAATTCGAAATAAGTAACAGCTTCGGACGAGACTCGAACTAGCATCCCATCCCTTGGAAACTAGTCTTTCATTTTCATCATAGACGTCGTCTAAAATATGAAGAAACTAGCCAAAAGTAATAAAAGGTCCCCGGCAGAAATAGAGAGAGACAGAGACGGGCCAGAGGGTGTTTGTCTACAACCACAACCGATATAATATGCTATGTTGAACGTAGTGGCAATTAGTTATTTTAGGACCGTTAACTCTGAGATACCCGATTTCTTTTTATTCCAACAATAACATTCTTAAAAACGTAATATATTTTCAGTAATTAGGTGCCCAAGAACCTGTATAACAATTTTCATTCTAATTGGTCGAACTTCAACAGTTCCAAAGTTCAATCTTTTGGCATGTTATGCTGGACATGGTTATTTTACACATAAAATGTAAACAAACAATCGGATCGACCGTAAATCATTTTTCAAATCTTGGATTTTATCAACATTTTAGCCAAATCGGTCAAGATTTGAGAAATCTTTCCCAATTGTAAACAAAAACGTTTTTGCTTATAAAATGTAAACAAACAATCGGATCGGCCATAACTCAACCAACAAAAGCCTACATACATAATTCCATTGAAATAGGGAATAACGAACGAAGTTATCCAATTTAGAAAAAGGATATAAACACTCGACGACAACAGACACCCATAGCGAATGATAGTCCCCGGCTATTTTTTTCCGCCGGGGACAAAAAATATGTACTGTATCACTGTGAAAGTTAATTAATCTCAAAGTTTAAAGACAAACTACTAATTTGAAATTAGGAATATTACTCTTGGTCTTCTTCAAGTCAACCCTTAAACCAATTCTGTAATCTTATTGACTTTCTTAGTCCATTGTAGGCACTTGTTATTACGCTCGGAAAAAGAAAAGAAAAGGTAATCTTTGATTTGATGTACATAAATCTATGGCGGTGTGTTTAACCGAATCCCGGAAGTAAGAACCAAGTCACACTATTGTAGCGTTACCCTGAGCTATCTAAAAAGATAAATCACAACTTTGGTTTGGGTAGGAAAAAAGAGATATGAAATGATTTTTTTTTTAATGAAAAATTAATGGCTATTGTTACTTTTCCAGTTTCAAAATGGCCACCTCACCAGCGGCCGAATGGCAGGCCTGTCTTTTTTGTTCTTTATAAAAATATTTAAAAAATTAAAACGTGAGTTTGGCACGTCGGATACACGGTTTCCGTCGTACCTTGAATTCATGGTGTGCAATCTGATAAAGAACAATAGACAGGTTTTTAATTTCATTATTGCGTTAATTTCTGATGAATATGTTGTTTAATAATAGTTTTTAGAGCTTTTGTATGCTGGTGAAACACGGCCATGGGTCAGACGAAAGATTACCACAAAGAAAAAGACATTGTTATTTTTTGAAAGTTAACGCTTCCTGGTTTGTGGGGGCCGTTTTGGGAAAATGTGAATGAAAAAAATTTGAAAAAGAAATTCATAATGCAGTCAAAGTATTTTTCGAAGCAGTTTTGTTAGTCTGGAACAACAATAATGAAAACTATTTTCCCATCCGGAAGAAGCTGCTAACCCTAAAACAATGACCTGTGGAAATGACTGACAGGTGTGTGTGTGTGTGTGTGACAGGGGGGGGGGCAAAATAAATACAATGGCAGATTTGAGTGTGGGAAAAGGACGGAACTGGGAGCGAGAAGAGAATTGCAGCACGCACTAACATTCCTCCACTTGGGGTGGGTGTTGATATGGATGACCGGGTATCCACCTTTAGACACAAAACAAGTTGAGAAAAAAAGTTTCATACAGGTGGCTGTTATTACCTGACTACGATGAGTAGGTAAAAAAAATCTCATCTCTAATAAGAAATATTTAGGCTAAAATCGGGTGCCTGTTAGTAATGTTTTATTAATTTTACAATCAGTTTTTCTAACATGCTGTTCACCTTAAAAAGAATAAAGAGAGAAGCGGTGGGATAATTATTAAATGTACTCTTCTTGTGGATGATGAAAATCTAAGTCTTTTTAACGCCAACAACAGAACAGGCCTTTCCAACAAATAGCCGACTACTAACCTTTTTATTTAAGGGGAGAATTAAACCTAAAAATAACACCAATGTTATAAAAAAAAGTAAAATATTTCTAAAATCCAGAAGAGTGTGTTGAGTTTGAGTAAACAATATCAAGGAAAACACTACAGGTAAAAAGTCATTCAAGGAACACACGAAGAAACTTGTCATGACATAACGGTTCAGTCAGAAGGACTTATTTTCCCCTTACATATACCGGTTAACAAGCCAAAAATCTAAGTATTTTTTTCAAATGAGTAATTCTTAAAAATATCTGCAATTAATTTTGGAAATTTGTATTAATTACTACTGTGAACGTCGTGTGATTTTCTTTTCTTAGTTAAGCTCGCTTTTGCCTTGTGATACTCTTCGTTGTTTGTTAATAATGGTAATCTAACTACTTAAGGTTTTGAATCACCTTTTAACATTGTTACTGGTAGCTGGAGTTAAAAACAAAAAGAGAATTAGAATCAAAGTAAATCTAGGGAAAATATTTCTCTCCCCTCCAATCCAGATGGCTTAATAACAGGTAGGAAAGGAAATAAAGTGGGTGACACTGTGTGAATTAGATTGGAAAACCATTTATGTGGAAACGAAAGGCATTTTAGAATTCTACTTACATGTGACAATACTCTTATAATAATAATAATAAACGCACCACAAATACTTAAATACTTTCCCCAGGAAAAATAAACTTTCCATCAACATACGCAATTAATTAATTACTTTAAACTTAGTTTTAATAATCTCGCTTAATTACACACCAGTTATTGGCTTCTTTTTTTATTTAAAATATGTGCCGATTTTTGTTGAAAATCGGTTTAAAGCCTAAGCAAGTCTCCTAAATTAAAATGTGGAGTGGAGTAAAAAATGTTGCACACCTGTGTAACGATTCTTGAATTTTTTTCCTAGGTAAGTCTTTTCCAAATTTTTCCTTGGATTTCAATATTAAAACAATAAGACAACATTAACAAACGTCACCTTCGAAACAATTTTAAAATCGTTTAAAATCAACTTACCAACTGAAGTATAAATATCACCGTAATAGCAGTGCTGGTAGGAGATAACGATGAACACCTTCCACTGCCCATGATTAATTTTGTTGGTGGAAAATAAAGATTATTAGTAATAACGACAACCAAGACGAGGAAGCTCTCAAAAACAGCAGGCAGTCGTCAGGTATGTAGAAGAACACTCAAGTGGTAATCAAAGGGGAATATTATTTAATCCTCAGCGCAAATTCCACCTTCTTTCTCTTTTATTTGTGTCTAGTGATAATGCCGCTGCGACCAGCAGAACAACATAATGGTCGTCTGCAGCTGTCAGCAGTAGAAATTAAAGAAAGCGTGTGTGTATTAAAACTAGAAGGAGTAACAAGTTGTCACGGCCATCGCCATCCACTTGCGGCTCCCAACAGCGGGGAAACCAACTCACTCACTGCGCACAGTTGCTGAAACCAATGCTACTACGACCAAACAAGTAGTTACATCACAGCAAAACGCTTAATTACATTATCGATAATTAAATGTTGCAATAAACGATTGCTTTGAAAAGGATATTATCAATAAAGTATATTCCTTTTCTCTTTTTTATTTTATCCGTCCATTCATAATATTTTGTTTCTTCAGGTACGAAACTTTGCGCATTGATACTAAGTAAAGGACCCAAAACATCCGGTCATGTTTTGAGTAAGATGTTGGCTTGTTTTTTTAAACGCTTTCTTACTGTCTTGAAGAAGAAAAACGAATCATAAAGATTTTAAAGCATTTTCATTTCTTTACCTGCTGTTCTTTTATTTATTAATTAATTTAAAATTCCAATTTCAATCCCCAAGATAGAAATCTGAAGAGAAAATTACGCGTGGTACACTAAGTGACGAAGAAGCTGTCCAGGTTTGTGATAGTACCGTTGCACTTGCATTTTTGGCTCAGTGACATAGCAAGGTACTGTTGGTATGTAGCCTAAAGAGGTTTTGAAGTACCAATCCGAATACCGAACTAGTATTGCTGAGAATAAATTGAATTGATTTTAAAACAGAGTTTAGGAACCTGAGTCTGTGGGGAAATCCACTATACACTCCAGACACTCTCTACTTCCTCATAATTGATAATAGTGCGTGTAGGCTCGGAAAGATAGAGAGGGTCTGACGCTACAACTTGTGTAAGAGAATAAATATATTGATTTCAAATCAGAACAACACAGTCCCCTTTCTCGCACAAGTTCAGTGAAACAAGCATTTGAATAATGCCCTATACCCACGTAATAGCATTTAAATCAGCAACCAGCCAGGGTTTGCCGGTCAGCAGAGCAGGTGAGAAAAGGGGAGAGTGGACAACATTGGGAATATTTCAAATTAATGTAAATTCTGATTTGTTTTCTGGACTTTTTTTAACTCAATGTTCCGACCAGATTGATGTCTAATGTCTACATTTCTGGTTCCATTTTAATCGCTTTCAAAAATCTCCTAAGTTTAAACTTTGAAAAAAAACAGACATGATGCATACACAATAATGTACACCTTTCTTTTCTTACATTTTTATGGCTTTGAAAAAAATAATTGTGCTAAAACTTTTAGAGCTAGGGAAAAATTTAAAGGAATTACTTCAAACAAACGTTTGATTATTATTATTTTGGCATTTAATGCTGCATGTTTCTTCGCACTAGACAGTCCACTAGTCCAGTCAGTCTCTTTCTCATTCATTCATTCATGTGAGAGGGACATAATAAATGATTCTTCGTTATGTTCAGGAATTATGAGTCTTGTTTGGTTATTCCATTCGGACTAGTGTCTTCCTTCATCTTTGAAATTAATAACTCAACGTTTTAGCCGATAAAGTCTTCGGCCTTCCTCGGCAGGTGTATGTCTGATGCGGTATTCGCTTAGTACTGCTCTCCGTTTTTCATCTTTTTAACTGGAAAATACCACACAGAAAGAAAAAAATGGTACTACTAAATGAATTCTAAAGACCGACTAACAGAACATCACCTGAGGAAAACCGAACGTATCGGCTGAAACGTTTCCAGTCAGAGAGATGAAGGAAGGAAGGAAGACCATAATCCGAATTAAATGAAATGAGATACTCTAGTTCATTAGATTTAGATCTACTGCAATAGTATTTCTTTGAGATTTAAACATTATACCGATCATTTTGTTTCGTTATGTCATGCTTAAAAAAAATTAAAAATGTACGGTATTTAAATTCCACGTGACTTTATTTTGACCCCGCTCCCCAACGTTTTTTGTTTTTTTGTTGCTTCAAAATTATGAAAATAGTGATTCTACTGAAAACAAGTTGTGAAAATTATTTTAAATAATATTTAGTGTGTGGCAGTGCTGGTAATAATTGCCCACTTCCTCGTCGGCAATTCTTTTTTTTTCTTCCGTGCGTAAAAATTAAACAAATATCACTGACTCTTTCTCTTCGTATTCAAAAGTAAAAAGAGTAAGATTATTGACCGGGCTGGCCGCAGTTCGAATTTTAAAAATCCTTTTAACATGTTTGATACACCCATAAAAGATTTAAATCGTTTAATTTCTGAATAACGAAAATAAAAGTAGTCTTTCGTTTCTATTTTAAATGGTTTTTGTTTTTGTTTTAAATAAGAACTTTTTTTTTCTACATTAAAATAGGTGAAAAAGACATCAATCTCTTGTACTTAAAAACTGCCAAGCAATTTAGTAAATTATCATGACACCCTCCTACTTTTTTTTTTTTTTAACTGTATTAATTAATTTCAAACCTCATGTCCGAAACGTAAAAAAACAACAGGCTCTCATTATACAGGGGGAATAACTGAGAATCTTTTTAAATCAAAGTACCTAGGCGCCTTTGGCTTCTTTGTCGACATACCATGACTGATAGTGATATCAGTTAAAGATTTATTTATGAAACTGATGCATTATCCAAGTTTTCAGAAGTTATAGCTTCAGAGTAAAACTAGATATTGAAACTCTCTCTCTCTCTCTCTCTCTCTCTCTCTCTCTCTCTCTCTCTCTCTCTCTCTCTCTCTCTCTCTCTCCTTGTTTTTGTTATTATTGTTGAGCTTAAATTATTTCCTTGAATTTATTAAAACCCCAAAACAGCAGAATCACCCTAGATTGGCAGGCTTTCAGTAGAGTGAGCTCAACATTCAAGAACAAAAATATCCCATTAGTTTTGAAAAGAAGAGTCTACAACTTAACCAATGCGTCCTCCCGATAGTCACCTGAAAAGTCACTGAGTCACTGAAATATGGAACCTAATCAAAAGATTGACTCTCAAATTAAGAACCACCGTGCCCAAGAGAGCATCATGCTTAACATCACATGGAGAGATCACAAGACTGCACAGTATCTTAGAGAAAAAACAGGATTGTGAGATTTCATAGAATCCATTAGAAAATATCTTAGTAACTTCGAAACAACTTAACATTTCAGATACGAGTAGCGACACCAGTTCAGGCGAGTATTTTCTACTTTCAATCTCTATTTTCAATATCAACACGCAGCCTTTGTTTAACTTGGTAACTAACGCTGCTGACATTTCAGTGACGTCACCAGTTTAAAGGAAAAAAACCTCCTTTTAGATTTGCAAAAATTTGGTGTGCTTGTCAGTCATATGATCCGAAAACTCAAATGGCAATAGGCAGGACATGTTGCAAGAATGTCAGACAACCGCCAGACCCTCACAATTCACAATATGGATCACCGGAGATCAAATGCGAAATTGTGACTGGCAGAAAATAAGATGGCGTGATGATTTAGACAGGTTCAGGTGATATTTGCGCAGCAACGCCTGGTGATAGAGAGACCTGGAGAATCTTGGGGAAGGTTTATGTCCAACGACGGACATTAAAAGGCTGATGATTGTGCCATGTGCCTGCTCTGACAAGAAGAGAACTCAAGTGGAATCACTGGAATTTCTGTAATAAATCAAAAATGTTATTTACTTTTTGTTTAGGTATTTAATAAGCTTAGTCTGGCTCAAGTCGACAGTAATGGGGCACCCATGAGGATCAAACTCACTGATGGTCTGCTTGTTAGACTAACTCACTTTCTAAGCCAGGCCTCTACTTCTTTTGGTTTAAATGTATGTTTTTTTTTATTTTTGTGTTACAAAATTAGATTCGTAGATGCTATGCAATTTCACTGTACTTTCATTTGCTTTTTTATCTCAGCAGCTTCAAATTTTACTTGAGAAATTGTGCACTGAATTTAAATCTAAGCTAAATCAGTCTATTTCTCTAGTTAGGGCAGGCGTCGGTAAACTTTCTGGGAGGCATGCCGGATTAGAAATGTTTTTATGTCTCGGGGGGGGGGGAGCAAAGCAAATAAAAATGGAACAATGATTATACAAGGCTGTCAAAACAACTGTTTGTTTTTTTAAATTACTTTAACATTTTTGGGGATCAAGTTTACATCAGGCACCCTGAAAATTGTTGAATCCAATAGGGACACATTTGCCTCGATACCGGAAATGTTCAAAGTTACTTACATTCGATAAAAAATAGGTTGTTTTTTTGTTTTTTTTAAACTAACAAATTTTTGAAGTTACTAATATACTTTCTCCTGGAAAAATAAAATGTATTTTTTGTGCTTTCATTCCAACTATTCTCAGTAAAACTAGATTTTGGTTTTTATAGTGATTATTAGAGTTTAAATTTTACAGTCAATCAATAACTGTCATCTTAGCGTAATAAAAAATAGCAAAAGGTTTGATTGAAAGCACAAAAAAATACATTTTATTTTTCTGTGAGAAAGTATCTTAGTAACTTCGAAAACCCTATTTTTTATTGAATGTAAGTAACTTCAAACATTTTCAGTGTCGAGGCAAAATGTGTCCCTTTTCGATTCAACAATTTTTGGGGTGCCTGATGTAAACTTGATCCATTTTTTGATTATAGGAGTACAACTGCATAAACTTCCATGTGTTATGATATACTGCCACGAAAGGTCATTTCCGGACTAACATCTGGGCGGAAGTGGAAAGATGCATATGCGTGGGTGTCCGAAAACAGGATGTTGACTAAACTTGCAGGAGTTTGCGGGAAAATCAGTGTAGACGTTTAAACCCGATAAAAGGAGAGATACACAGGACACCCGGACAGACTCAGAGCAGAGACAGAGACAGCAGCCGGCCGACAAAATGTATTCTTATGAAATAAAAATATGTCCTCATATTTTTATAAACAAGTTTTGAGTCTTCCTTTCTCTCAAGTTCACGATTTTCCTCCTGCAAATGAGCAACCCAACGACAAGACATCTCATGTCGGCAGAACATGTAAAAGACAAATATACAACACATGTATAATCAATCAATGAGAAATATGAAAATATTGTGTAATTGTTAAAATTTTGTGTATAACTGCAGGAATGCTATTTTCAGCAATAAAACTTTTGTTCTGTTTCTCAATACTGAATTTTATTGTTAGCTAACAAAAGATAGGAAAACAAAGAATCTTTTATATGCAACATCACATATAAAATGAAGTCGGTAACTATTGCTACACTCATAATCCAGTGATTCTACTACATATATGCACTAAAGACATAGTAACCAACTGGAACTGTTTTGTGTTATTTAATTGGTTGGTTCAATTTGAAACTGACCAATCAAAAATAATTTAATAAAAAAAAAAACAGTTGCTCAGACCTACAAAACCTTGCGGGTTGTTGACATTTTAGCAATCGGGATTTTGAAAATGGCATAAACAGCTGTAACATGTACATCCATCAGAATGCAAATTTAGTTGGAACTTTGTACGTTAGGCCACCAACTTATCAAAAAACCTTGTAGTTCACTTTATTTTCTTTCAATTTCCAAACAAATATCAAATAACCATACAGAACCAAATTCAAGATAACAGCAAAAATTGAGTTAAATAATTTTACAGTGTTTTACAGTGTCGCCCATAAATGAGTACACCCCTACCACCTTTTTATAGAAAGTTAATTTTCTTCTAAACCAAACATAGCAGGATTATATTATTTCTAATGGAACATTACACAATCAAAACGGATATTATCAGGTATTATTTATGACCAAACTACAGCATTGAAACTTTGTTGCCAAAAATATTTTTTCGTAGGGGTATTCTCATTTTTGGATGGCAACATATTCATATTTTTGGTAGCAGTTTCAATGCACTAGAGTTTGGTCATAAATAATACCTGATAATATCCATTTTGATTGTGTAATGTTCCACTAAAAATAATAAAATCCTGCTATGGTTTAGAAGAAAATTAACTTTCTATGTATTGTAGTAGTGTATTCATTTATGGGCGATACCAGCTTATGGTAACTGACTGTGATAACCTCTATACAAAATCATAAATGACGTGCCACATGCTTGATTTTTTGACAACTGACTTGAATGTTATTGTAACTTCAAAAAACAGCTTAAATTTATAGTATTAAATTCAATATGGTAAATTTATATTTGCCTTCTATAGAATATAGATCATCACTCAAAATAACAAAACTAAAAATTTCCTGAAGTATACACTTTGAATGATGAAATCAAAGTGAATCAATAACAAAAATATTGCAATAATATTTACCATTTTAGGAATTATAGTAAGTTTCAGCTGGCCAGATAATAAACTACATCTCTGAAGACTAACTTTCAATGTTTTTTGAGTATAAGATCTTTCTACTTATAAATATGTATCTTTACATAACAACACATTTCAGAACAAGAATTAAGTGGACAGTAACCATCCCACGTCATTAAATTAATTATTTAAACAACCTGTATAATAAACTATGAAAATGAAAAAAATAATTTCAGTTTCAGTGTTCTAGACGTTATAAAATATTAAAATTCTAAACATGCGGTATCAAGGGCTTATCATCTAAGGAGATTCACGAGGACATGGTGGCGACACTAAAGAAGGATGCCCCTTCCTACAGCATGATTAAAAAGCTGGCAGCTAAACTGTACAATGGGTGATATTGTCCATTTTGTCAACAATTGCTGACTCTCCAGTTTCAATTGTAATGTAATGATATAGGTTGTACCTGTAACTGACACATATGTATTTTTCCACTCACACACACTGGTCATCAAGTGAAACCACTTGACACACATATTTTCCTTCAGAAGACCCAGGTTTTATTCCAAAAACCAAAGTTAATCAAAGTACAACTCTCAGATAACCAACTTTCAGAATATGGAAATACAGTACTTGATTTGAAATACGATATCCATTGTAGACAAAAAGTCTAGCAAAACCTTGTATCTTGTCACCTTACATCTTACCTTGGAACTTTGACGAAATCCATTCCAATGGACATTTCAATCAGCCACTCACGTTCCACTCACCTCTTCCTATAAGAAGATAAACTATTTTCATTCTTTGTCCAGTCATAGTTTTGTTGCCTAACAAAACTATGGCTGTTCCACATTTTACCACAGAGACGTGCCTCTCATCTTCATTTATGTACGCATTAATACATACACACACTCTCTTCCTTAACATCTTCAACAAACTAAGGATACTTACTAAGTAGTAAACCAAACACTTTACATGCATTTCTCCTTCATTCTCTACAGCTGAGAATTTCATTATTGTTATGCCTTCTTTAATAAATATACTTTTCAAATGTTTCTTCGGACGATTGAACTTCTTGTTATTTGTGTTGTAAACACGACATCTCGGCCGATCCATTCTTCGGCCTTCTTCAGGTGTAAAATCCGAGTGTGGTGGGTTAAACAGAAATTATGTTTAAAGGGGGGTAGCCCTTATAGCACATGGCCTGGATGCTTTTATTATGTTACAATGTATTTGCATTTATTATTTGCATGCAACATTACTATGTGTACCTTGCATCCTTTCCTTGCAACCCATGCATTATTACTTTTACTGCAGGAACAGACAGCGAAAGAAAGTGCATATCGCTAACCTTACCCTTTCTATCTCTCTAGTATCCACACACTATCATCAGCACTCTAGCTTACTTACAGCAGTCTGACCCTTAAGGCTATTACCACTATAAGGACTACCATTACTATTACAACTAGTAGCTTACTGCTACAATCCTTGTTATTGTTTATTTCCTAAACTAACATTCATTTGGAGTCAGATATATTTAATCTTGCGCACTGTGGTCAGCAACTCCCATGGTCAGATAAGTTACCAAAATGTTTATACGTCGACAGTTCTAAAGTTTTTAAAGTACTTATATTTCTTAATGTCAAATATATGTAATGATGATCCTGTTGTAGAAAACTTGTTTTTGTGTACATTATTTTGAGTGGCTATGTTAAAAAACAAACAAGAATAACATTTTTATAAATCAGTAATTTAACTCATTAGAAGTGTTTGCATAGTTTTAATATAAACTGATATATAACCGGTCTGGTTAGTCGCATCTTTTGGCACCATGCCGTGTTGGGGGTGATCAATTAAAAAATTGGTAAAAGGGGTGATCAATGAATAAATTACTTCTCTTTCATTTTGTTAAAAAAAAGTCTGAATTTTAAAAAAACAAGCATGTACACTGCCAGATACAAACTAAGATACCAATTTAGCATAAACTTACATTGCGTATTGAAACCACCTCTAAAAACCTATTTAGGGAGGGAATTTTCAAAAAACAAAAAAAACATTTTCCCTACTCATTGAGGGAAGTGTGTGTGTGTGTGTGTGTGTGTGTATGCAAGATTTCAAGTTTCTACTATGAACGGTTAGGGCTGGACGAAGTCTGGATATATAGATAGATACATATAAATGTCAGAACACATGAATAACTTAAACCCAGCAATAAACCAGTGTCTTGGGTAGCAGTGATTAATTAATTAAGAGAACTTAGCAAGTTGACAGCATTCAGTCAAAAGTAAAGATCAGAGTTGAAAGAAGTCCATTTTAGTCAATTTTGCATTTCTTCATGGGTTGATGAGAGAAGAGAGATGACTTAATTGTAAATAAAGAACTTGCTTCACTGTGAACACTAAAAAAAAGCCTGAATTAAAAAAAAACAAGCATGTACACTGCCAGATACAAACTAAGATACCAATTTAGCATAAACTTACATTATAAATTGAACCCCCCCCACTAAAAAACTATTTATGGGGGGAGTTTTGAAAAAACAAAAAAACGTTTTTTCTAGATAAGGAGTAAATGTTTACATTTTCATCCCTCTAGCTCCATTGGTGCGGCCTGTACACATGATATGTACTCAGCCAGTCAGATCCATTTGAAAACTGAAGAAACCTATGTTGATGTTGACAGTTTTGGTTGATGGTTTCTAATTATTTGATTAATATTTCTTGTGAATATATGATAGATTTGTTTGTTTCTTTTTCGACATGATTACGTAAAAACATGCCTATGATGTTGGGCTCACAAAAATTCGGGAAGACCAGGTCTCGAAATTAATGTCATCCCATCGTCCCGGGGACGGTAAAAATATGTTTGGGACAAACAAATATCTTCTCCGGGACGGAAGTGATTTTTTTTTTTAAATCCGGGAAGATATCTTCTTTTTAAAAAAAAATTTGGTGAAGATTGTTCTGGTCATTTTGTTGTTTTTGTTACGGTAGAAAAACAAAGTCAACTCCAGGTTTGGACTGATTTCCTCAACATTTTAATGGTGTTTTGATTATGCTACTAACAACTAACAACTATAGATGATAATAACAAAGTAAAGAAACAACATTTTGATTTTGGGATGTTTACATTTCCTTCGGGACAGTTAAAATTGTTTTTTGGGACATTTGTAATTGGACATTTAAAACAGTTTTCAATACCAAACTCTTTTTGTCAGCAAATTAATTCAAACATAAGTTAAGCTGAAGAAAATTATCTGTACTCGTCCTGCTTGGTATGCAGCTTGCTTTATATGCAGAAAAAGAGCATCTTTTGTTGGTGGAATGTTCTCAACCGTCCTGGAAAGTTTCATAAACAGCCAGCACCTGCATTTATTCACATCATTCATCGTTTGATTCATCATTGATACGGAAGGCATACAAAGCACTGAAAGATGTAAAGGATGTCCTCATTTAGTTCCACCATTTCTGTGGATAATCTGGCAAATGTACTAGTCGTCTTCATTCCTGTTTTGATATAAAACTCCTTATTAATATCCTTTGATTAAATAAAGATTTTTGTCAGCAAATTAATTCAAACATGAAATATCATTGGAACATAAATTTAAGCTGAAGAAAATTATCTGTACAGTATTTCTCACCCTCACCACATATCACAAAATAAATCTGCCATGCACTTTGTAGTTGTAATGGCCAGTGTGAACGATCTTGAACATAGGTTTTGTGCTCCTGTAAATTGCAAAAACTTATGTTTGACGATATAACTTTATTTCATTTAGTTGAAAAAAGATTTCATGAAATTCAGTTAAATGTTTTGGTTTATTCAATTTTCATAGGAAATAAATATTTCTACATTTCCTATACAGGAAGTGATTATTGTGTCAAAAAATAATATTATTTTCATACCAGTCATTTTCTTTCCTTTAAGTCAAATGTTTAAAATCACAGCTTATTCGATTTCCTGAAGCCATTTGATCAACTTTACCACAAATAATGCAAATTCTGTTGATTTTATTAACTTGATTCTTAGGTGAATATTAATTGGTATTAAAAGAGCTTTCTAATGATATATAACATGTCCATACATTGAAATATCAAAACTTTGGCCTATGGTGCAAGATCTCAAAATCTTTGAATTTATCTAAAGATCCAAGTTCTGTATATTTGTTGGTTTGTTATCATGATACAAATGTTACCCATCATTTTTTACGGGTTCTATGCTGGTATTAAATAAAAGAAGACACCACTGTTACTGTTTTTATTATTTTCAGCCTCTTTCTACAAACAGAGATTCTAATCAAAACATTTAGAACATTTTATTTTAGTGTGAAAAAAGTATACAATTTATATATACAAGCACACATCATAACAATCATATTTATACAATGTTTAGGGCCTTAAACCTTTTGCGGTGGTGTAATAAACATCATAACTCTTCTTAAAATCATTGCATCTGTTGATAGCACTACATATTCTGGTAATCTATTCCAAAGTCCTACCACTCTATTGCTAAAAAGAATTTTCTGATATTCAATCTACTTCTATTTGCTTCTACCATATATGTGTGGCCTCTCAGTCCCTTGTACCCACTTCTAGTAAAAAATACATCAGGGTTTACTACTTCTAAACCATGCATAATCTTAAACATTTCTATTAAGTCTCCCCGATCTCTGCTATTTTCTAACAATGTTAATCCTAACACTTTTAGCCTATCCTCATAACTCATACTTTTTAATTCTAAAAGATTTTTATCTCTCTCCAAGTACGGTGACCAGGCCTGTGCACAGTACTCTGTGTGGATGGACATTAGTCTTATATAGTATAAGGAATGAGTCCTTGTCTATATATGAAAAGGTATGCTTAATCAGTCCTAGTACCCTGTTCACCTTTGCCGCAGCACAGGCAATATACCTGGAGAATGATAGTTTATCAGTTACTGATAGTTACCAAGATCCTTTTCATCATTTACAATATCTAGTATATTTCCGTTCATAAAGTAATCCTAACACGGATTTCTATTTCTTACATGTAACACCTTACATTTATCTTCATTAAAAGCTAATAACCATTCTCTTGACCATAGCATTAATTTATCTAGGTCCTCCTGTACTCTTACTTGGTCAACCAGCAACAAGACTGGGTGGTACAATTTGGTATCATCTACAAAGATTTTACATTTTATAGATATTGTATTTGGTAGATCATTAATAAATATTAAAATCAAAACAAATACTTGATTAGCATAATTAATGTGTGATGATCCAAAAAGACAATAAAACAAACTGAGGCATAATATTTAACTTGACATATCATGTGATAAAAATAATTTTAGAAATGGATTTTAATTTATTTGTAAATTCATATATCTGATTTGATGGGTTGATCAACAGACTTTTGAATTATTATTTTTTTAAAAAAGGTAAAATCATTAAAATGAAAGGAATTTTTCCTGAACAAATTGTTGCTGTTTCATTTTCAGTTTGTAGTTTTTGAACCATGAATAAAAATTAGTTCTCCAATTATATTTTAAAATTAAGAACACAAGTAAATGTAAAAAGAATATTTATTGTTTATTTCTCTGATGCACTAGTTTTCATGAAAATTATATTAGACAAATGAAATGAATCATTAAAACAATTGTTGACAGCTATCTCTGTTGATTTTAGCTGCAAATTGCTAAAATTGGATATGAATAATGTGTTGGTAACATGATGTTTCAGATGATCCATTCTATGGCCTTCTTCAGGTGGTAAACAGAAACCAAACAAGGAAAGAAAAGAAAAATACCTGAATTCTAGGTTATAAGCATTGCTCCTATTGGAGAAAAAGAAATCTGTTTACCACCATTACATTCGGATAGTACACATGAAGAAGGCTGTAGAATGGATCGGCCAAAACATTGTGTTAACAACATAAATAACAAGAAGAAGTTCAATC
Source organism: Architeuthis dux (assembly GCA_006491835.1). Lineage (NCBI taxonomy): Eukaryota > Metazoa > Mollusca > Cephalopoda > Oegopsida > Architeuthidae > Architeuthis > Architeuthis dux. The sequence goes on along the minus strand of VCCN01000825.1, from coordinate 780,751 downwards.
ATCCGAAAAACTCTTTGAATCTTATCATTATTTCTTTTTCAATAGCTACGTGTACAACAATAAAACCTTTTTTAAACAGATATGCCCTTAAAAGAGAACTTAATAACTTCCTAAGGAGTTTGATAAAAGTTCTCTAAGGTTGTGTCTTAGTGGAAAAAGAGTATAGAATTAGAATTTATTTATTGAGTAACTTACTTGTACAGAACTAGAAAAGGCCTTGTCCTGTGTATGGATCGGTTGTAGGACGTTTTGGCAGTGGACGTTTCTGCCCAGAAGTTTCAGTCGCAGACGTTTCGTCGTTGTTTTGTTTTTAAAGGTGAAAATGACTGAATGTATTTACTTCTGTTTTTCTTTCATGAATTCTCTTATTTCGTTTTATTTATGCGCCATTTTTAACATCGAGTGTGCATGAGTGTGAAATGTTCATGCTCACAAAGTTACTTAAAAAATTTTTTTTTGCCCATTTGGTAAAAAACGAATCTTAACCCTTTTTATTTGTCATTTATAAAACATAAATAAATAAACAATATTTAGCTATAAAAAGTTTTTTAAAACACTGAACAACAAAATACATTGCATTAGATTTATATATTACGGTTCTATTTCATTTAAAATTACATCTAGTTAGTCATCCTCGCCCTTAAAAACAAAACGAGGCCGAAACATCCGCGGTCGAAATATCTGCGGCCGAAACGTCCGCATACCGTATGGATCGGCCGACACTTGGGCCTCCTACCCACACTTAGAACATAAAGGCCGTGACAGTTATTTCCCTTACTCTTATCAAGTGACACTTAACTTTGTGTGGATCATCAGATTTTCGCCAAATTTACTCCTCCCTCTCCCCGGTACCTGTAAAATAAAAGAAGTAACGAGATGTAATTAAAAAAGGGTTTATATACAGGTTTGCTTAGATTAATTAAATAATTTATGGGAAGGGTTAGAGTTGTTCATTGATTAAAGCAATTGTTACTGGTAATAAGGGATTATCTTTGTTTCGGTTAAAGTTGTCTCCCTTTGTTCCTCGTTATTAGAGGCAAAAGGGCATGTAATTTCTTTTTTTAAAGCTTTTTATACAGCGGTTTCTTGTGATTGATCAAATAATTCAATGTTAGTTGTAGGCGTACGGTTGCGGTTATTCATTGATTAGAGCAATTTTTACTACGTAGTAATAAATGATATCTTTGTTTCGCTCCCTGGTGCTTCTCATATTTTACCACACACTTTTTTTACCCTCATTTATTCATTGATTTTTCATTTTATTTTTATCTTCGATTTATTTTATTTTTTCTTTCTTCCCGTATTCAATTTTTTCTTGGTATTTGTAACTTCTTTGATTTCTTTTTTCCCCACTCATTTTTTAATTATTAACTTCCTTTTTTATTTTTATTTTCTTACTTTTCTCATTATTTGTTTTTTCTTTAACTTTTACTTCTCTCTCCAATTTTTTATCCTATTCATTTCTTTCTCTTTCTCTTCAATTAATTCCTGACCACCAATCTGTTACATTACAAATAAAGTCTGTCTTTTGGTATGACTTCTCTTATTGAAACACTGTAGCCACAATCACTGACCAAACAACGAAAAAACATGTTCTAGGTATTTCTTCCCTTTTCACTCGTCAAGTCCGTCCATTTCAGTGCTCCTGGTAACATCTTTTTGGCATAGAGCCTTAAAGATTTACATGTGTATATAGTAGCCACATTCTAAAAACAAGTTTTTCATTTTAAAAATTTTAAATTCGTCTTTTTTTCAGTTGTTTTTAGGTTGTTATTATTATTGTAAATGCTCAATTTACAATAATAATAATCCAATGTGAATAAATGGACACGTATATTTCCCACCACCGTAACGTATACCATTATCATGTTTAGGCGTTTGGGAAAAGGCTTGTTTAGAAAGAGTGAGAGAGAGTGAGTAAGTATGTTTTTTTTCTTTCATTTCTTCTAAATAAAAATTTCATCTTTTTTTTTCTTTCTACTGGTTTTGTTTTACCTGTTCCCATTTGAAATTGACAATAGTCATTTGCGTGTCGGCATGTTTGATATCGTCAAGCCGATGTAACCTTGTATCACTATCCCAAGAGTCGGGACGGGGTAGGTGGGTTAGTAAAGTCTAGAGCGACAGTGAGACAAGCCTAGTTAGGGTATTGTGACAAAAATGTAGCAACTAGGCTACGGTGATTCATTTTTAGGCAGAGCTGGCAAACTATCATTTTATTTGTCTACTGATTTGCAGGTTGAAATCTTTCTAAGATTTTCACGAAATTTATCCCAAAATAGGGTTTATGAATATTTTATTTTTACTTTTAATAATAATGGTATTTTTTTTGTTGTTAAATTGTAAGAAATGTTAATTTGCTTTAGGATCTAAAAAAAAGCAGCTTTTTGTATTCTTTTCTACTTCTTCAATATCTGTATGCCACTCATTGTGCCTTGTTCCTCTATTTCACCTATCACCACATCCATTCTGCTTTTTGTGTGTCAACTCCTCAGGCTGCTATTCATTACTATCGAACTGCAAAATCACTTCTTAATGTTATTAAGGAATATGTTGTTGAAGGATGCACTATCTATTCAAATTGTTGGTGAGGTACTCTACTGAGGAGTCGAATGCAACTGGTTTTCATCACTTCACAGTGAACCATCAATATAATTGTGTTGACCTCAAAAGAGGATTTAACACTCAAAAAGTAGAACAGATGTAGGGATAGGCAAAACAGAGGAACAAGTTGCAATGAATGATATACAAATAAAAGTTCTAGTGTGTGTTGAACTTAAGTGAAACTTTACAATACTGTGTAAAAGAACAATGAGTTTATTTATGAATGGAAACAAAAAGAACTAACATTCCAAAGGAAATTATGAATCACTGCCACCCATATATGCTGTGTTGGGGGTGATCAATTAAAAATATATCAGGAAAAGTATCTTTTGAAAGATTTGCAAAACTAGCATTCCAAGGGAAATTATGAATCACCGCCAACCATATATGCTGTGTTCACCCCAATTAAAAAGTTGGAAAAAGGTGTGATCAATGAATAAGTTACTTCTCTCGCCTTTTGTATGACAGTGATCACTAAAGAAAGTCTGAATTTTCAAAAAACAAGCGAGCACAACCTAGTGACCAATTTAGCATAAACTTACATTGCATATTGAAACCACCTCTAAAAACCTATTTAGGGAGGGAATTTTCAAAAAACAAAAAAACATTTTCCTTACTCATTGAGGGAAGTGTGTGTGTGTGTGCAAGATTTCAAGTTTCTACTATGAACGGTTAGGGCTGGACGAAGTCTGGATACATAGATAGATACATATAAATGTCAGAACACATGAATAACTTAAACCCAGCAATAAACCAGTGTCTTGGGTAGCAGTGATTAATTAATTAAGAGAACTTAGCAAGTTGACAGCATTCAGTCAAAAGTAAAGATCAAAGTTGAAAGAAGTCCATTTTAGTCAATTTTGCATTTCTTCATGGGTTGATGAGAGAAGAGAGATGACTTAATTGTAAATAAAGATCTTGCTTCACTGTTTTTTTTTGTTTTCTCTTTGGCTTTTAGTGACAGATTTAAAAATAGCAAATAGGTGTAAAGAAAATATGGCTCTAAGATAAGCTTTGTACTGTTTTTATTAAGCCTTTATTTTGTTTGTTAGTTAATTCTTTGTTGCTTTCAGTTAATCACCGCTACCCACAACACTGGTTTAAATATTGTTGCTGGGTCTAGGTTATTCATGTGTTCTGACATTTATATCTATCTATGTATCCGGACTTCAGCCAACCCTAACCATTCATAGTAGAAACTTGAAATTTTGCATACACTACTACCCTCAATGAGTAGGAAAAACATTTTTTTTGTTTTTGAAAATTCGCCCCGCCAAATAGGTTTTTAGAGGGGGTTCAATATGCAATATAAGTTTATGCTAAATTGATCACTAGTTTGTGCTGGCCTGTTTTTTTGAAAATTCAGACCTTTTTTTAGCCAACACAGCATATATGAGTGGCAGTGATTCATAATTTCCTTTGGAATGGTGCTGCTGCTATTATCATCACCATCATCATCATCATTATAATATTTTTAAAAACCTTTTTTTTAACTTATCCATTTTCATTTATATTTATTTGCATTGCTGTGTAGTTGCACATACCTTTCTGCATATATATATGAATGAATAAATGGCTTGGCTTTATGAACAAAAATCTTTGGGAGGGTTTTCCATGACAATAGGACCTCTGCATACAACACTGCCTTCAATTTTTCTGCACTTGTGTAAGATGTTCGCTTAGATGCCCTGGTCTTGAAATAAACTAAAATAAATAAATAAAGAGTGTGGGCAGAGTCACACATGCGTAGGGGGTTTTAGTTTACAACAAACAGCACCTGGCTGAGTTTAGCATGGAAAGCTATCAGCAAAATGGTGTCGTGGGTGACTGCCGGTGACTAACAATGGGTCAAATTAAATTCCTGCTTTTTTATATACTGCATGTGGATGTAGTAGTAGTAACCAATTCTGGTTTACGTGGCTTCACAGATATAGTCACTGAACTTGTGTACTTGTTGATAATTTCCTTTTTCTTAGAGTGAGCTTATTTTCGCAGCTAGCTTGTAATTTACTGCGAACATGTCTTTGAATTTGCTCTAAATACTGTGTAAATTTTGTGTTTTTAAAAACATAATGTAAATTATATAAAATACAGCTTTAGCCGATATGAACTGGGTAAAAAGCTGAACAAAGGTTAAATTTAAAAGTGAGTGCGTATTATACATGAGAGATGCTTTTTTCCAGGATTTCATGAATGAATGACAGGCCAAATCTGGCCTGCGGCCTCATTTCATCTGGTTTACCAACTTCATTGAATATGTGAGGGTGCATACAAAAATTCTTTGTTTTCCTTATATATATTTGGATAGCAAATAATAAAATTCAGTATCAAAAGTGCAAAAGTCTTGTTTTTGCAGTTGCCTCAAATGAATAAATGTTTTATGAGTCATTTTAGATTTAATAAGCATCTGCGAATCTAAATATTCAGATAAATAAAATACCAAACTATAGTAAGCCCTTTATCTTCTGCTGACGTCACTTCCTTCTAGCTCTTCCCATAAATCCGGCGACATTGCGTCACCCGATGCTCACTTTTTGGCCGCCACCACATGGTCATTTTATGTTCAAAAAACAAAATGGCGATTCCGCCTTCTTGTTCAAATCTTTTCCTTGATGTCACAACCTTTCCAGCCAATCAGAGACCTCCTTTCACATACCGTGAGATCCACGTGCAGACCTAGATTTCTCCATTCATGGCTCCTTGCTTCTTTCTTTCTATACAATGCTACAATAAGTAACTACTGTTAATTTACTATTATTAAATTAACCCATTCTAATACAGAACTCCTTTTACCAAAACCTACAAAGTAGTAACTTCTATATAGCTAAGTTTCTTCTCAAGTGTTGGGCATTTTTACTATTCCCCAAATTAAATCAGTACCAAGTATATTTCTACTTGGTTTTTCTTGAACACAAGAATATCAGGAATAAAATTATGTTAATTCGTTTTTTGGTAAACAATGTGCGGCTCTTGCAAAGTACATTTGATCGAAGCAACTTTTTTCTTCAATTGTTGATTTCAAGGTAGTGTTGCATAAAATACTTCCTTTCATGCAGCAATTAAATTCTGCCTCTTATTAGTTTTATCAGGTTGGATGAATATTTTGAGACAATCGTTGCTTGTCTTGGAGGCGTGGATAAATTTTACTTCTTGAGAGAAGTCACCGATTGAAAGTTCTTTCAATGATGGTTTTGGAAATAAAAGGTTCAAAGTTAGGAGTGTAGGGCTTTTTGTGTGTAAGCGTGCAAATGTATTTTTAAATGTGAGTCGAGAAGAATAACGGCTATCACTTTGTGTCCAGCGAAAGATCTGTTTGGTAACAAGTTTTTTCTGCAACTAATGAAGGAAAGGAAATCTTCAAATTTATACGGCGGTTCTTTTCCCCCTTCTATACATTACTGTTGGGCAAAAAGTGCTCCTTTTCTTTTTTTTACAACAAGACCCTGAAAAAAAACCTGCATAACTCGGAGAAGGCCCCCCCAAAAAAACAACTTTAAAGTATGTAATTAAAAAACAAGCTGTTTCCATAGCTTTGTATGGTCATAATTTCATTTTCATTAGCCTTGACCTGCAAGGCATAATATTTTTTCTAATCTGGCCAGCCTTTCTAAAAGTTTGCCGTCCCCAGGGTTAGTGGATAAAAGCATTGGATAAGCGTACTTGGTGGTCACTAGTTTAATCCCTGGGTCAGGTAGGGCAAAAAATGTTATATACTCTGATTCATTGAAAGAGGCAAACAAGCGACATTATATGAACAAATTAACTAGAGAGAATTATCTCATGCCTCTGATCTTTTCTCCCCCTTTGCCTGTATATTCTCATTCTCACCCTTATCCCTTCTAATCTTCGTTGTCTCTCCATGTTTTTATCTAAATGTTATGCAAATAAGGAGAGCCACCAAGATCATTCTGAGATTGGGAGATATATCCTGCACTGAAAATTTAAAACAACTTAATCTAGAGACCCTTGAATACAGAAGAAAACGTGCGGATCTACTAGAGTTCTATAGAATCCGGAACAACATACATAGAGTGGATACTGACATTCATTGCTCAAAATGCCCTATTAAGAAAATGCTGATGTTATCTATGTGCAGTAAAATCAGAGGACACATCCATAAACTACAAATTCAGACCTCCACTGGTGTTAGAAAAAAAATGTCCTCTCGGCAAGAGTGGTAAATGTATGGAACAGCCTAAGTGAAAAGACGGTCACATCCGAGAATATCAATATTTTAAAAAATAATCTTCATTCTGATATCAGACATACCAAATTTTTTGCAGAGAGGAAATTTTTTCTAACAGTGGAGGTCTGAATTTGTAGTTTATAATAATATTTGTTGCTTTTTTTAGTGTGTTGGTAAAACAATTTAGTAAAAATACACACACACACACAAAAAAAACATTGGTCTGAAAGAATCAAAATGGTCAGCTTATTTTGCACCACACTGTACCATGAGGAACATGGAACATTTTTCTTATTAGTTTAAACCCATCCCAACTACACTGAAGGTGGCTTAATGACGCAATTAACTGCTGTCAAAAAAAGCCTATTTCAAGTATATTCAAGTATAAAAACATGAATTAGTTTCATATACAAAAATGGAATAAAGAAAGCACAAATTCTTTCTACCACATCCTCTCTCTTATTTTTATTTTGCTCTATCTCTCCAGAAAGAATTTTAATGTATCGTAATTTTTACACCTTTCCATTGCTACCTGCCTTTCAATATTTTGCTCATTGTCTTTTGATATCCAGCCAGCAAACTCTTTGTTTTTTCTCCCCTCCCCTCTATGTATGTATGTACAATGGATTCTGGTTAATAGGACACAGGGAGTAACTATTTTGGACCCAATAACTGGCTGGTCCGATTTACTGGAGAACAACATTTTTTTATACATAGAACACCCCAGTTTTGAATGCAAGGGAACCATTCGCATTAAAGAAGAAGTTAACTCCCTTGTTCTTTCTTTTTGAAATTCTACATTTTACTTGAGTCCAAGCTAAAAAATATTTAAAGATAGTTGTTTTGAGAACTAATAATATATTTTTAGTAATTCTGTCAGATTTTTTAAAAAAATGCTAACTCAGTTGCACTGATGCTTGGTCCCCAAAAACAGTGCATTGGTCATAATATACAAAGCGAGTTAGCAATGATTACATACGTTTGAATTGTGTAGCTGGACCTACTAACTGTTGGTCCTATTAAGTCGAATCCACTCTATATATTAGAAACCATCAACCAAAACTGTCAACGTAGGTTTCTTCATTTAACATTTACTCCTTATGTCTGGTAAAACGTTTTTTTTTCTTTTTTAAAATTCTTCCACATAATAGGTTTTTAGTGGGAAGTTCTATTTGCAATGTAAGTTCAAGCTAAATTGATCCCTTAGTTTCATGCTATTTTCAGTGATCACTGCCCAACAAAAGGCAAGAGAAGAAACTTATTCATTGATCAGCACTTTTTCCAATTTTCTAATTGATCATCCCCCAACGCAGCATGCTGCCAAAAGAAGTTGGCCACATGATGATTTCTATTGAGTGACTAACCAGACCGTTTTTTTTTCCTCTCACCTTTTCGTGTTTCTGTAGCTTTTATACTTTCTTCCTTTGCACCCTCTTTTTTTTTCTCTAGACATAATAAAGAGTAAATGTTGAAATCTTCATCCCTCTAGCTCCATTGGTGCGCCTGTATGTGTGATACATACATACATACATACATAGCCAGCCCGCCAAACCAACTTAAAAACTGAAGAAACCTATGTTGATAGTTTTGGTGACAATTTTGGGTTGTGGAATTTTGGAAAAACAAAGAGATAATAAAGAGTAAACGTTGAAATGTTCAGCCCTCTAGCTCCACTGGTGGCCGCACCTGTATACATGATTTTGGTTTCTAACATTAAATAAACAGGTCTTTTTATAGCATGCTTACATTTGAGCATTGGTTATGTCTTGTTTCTAAACTTTTGGGCTAAGTAAAGATATCACTGGTTTACATTTGAAAAATGGCAACACATTAACATTTAAAGTGTGAAGGGCAACAAGTTATTTGATGGTGACATTGATAATGCTCAAGTAGAAACAGGGGAAAATAGGCTAGTGTAATGCATGTTAATAGCACTGTATATAGTAACAGGCAGTGGAGAGCAGGAGACTAATATAAAAAATAGTGCCAACCTACTGTCTAGTGATTACAATAGGCAACTAGAAAGCACTCAGAGAGCACATACCTCTGCCAGTGACATTGTCACTAAAAACTGGGTGAAAATCAGATCATATATAGCTACAATGCAGGGGAAGTAATTATTTAAAAATTCCTGGACCTGCCCCAAGATCGTTTCTTAGCCCACCCTTCCACAAAATGCCATTGAAATTCATTGAGAGCTTTTGGAGATATTGTGTGGACAAACATGAGTGAATACATAAATGAAAAAATATCTCTCAATCTAAAAAAAATTCAAAATTCCTGGATCCGCTCCAAAATGTAACCAATTCTTCCTTACCGCATGAACTACCCATCCAGAAAATTTCATTGAAATTCATTAAGAACTTTCGGAGATATTGCATGGAAGGAGAAACCAAAATGAGTGAAGAGATATGCCTCTTCTAACTTCATTGGCAGAGGTAAGATATTCTTCCTTAGCTCCCTTGGCTCGTACACCTATGCTTCTGAGGAAGAATATTTTTTCATTGTTTTCATATATTTATGTATTCACTGATGTTTGTCCACACAATATTTCAATGGCATTTTGTGGAAGGGTGGGCCATGGGCTATGAAAGGATTGATCAGCACATTGCAACGATGGGCAAAATCTATGCAGATTAAATTTCATCCCGTCAAATACAAG
>VCCN01000825.1:507240-518440 GCA_006491835.1 Architeuthis dux | reverse complement strand
AACTGCAACAATTTTGATATTTAAAGGAATAACACTAACACACACCAGCTCACATGAAGATCTAAAACAGTGAAACAAAGTTTAAACTCTGTATGAGCCATATTTTACCGCATATTTAGATTTCAGCTCTACCCCTTTGTGTATTGAGCACTTTTATAATAAAACAATTTCAAGATAATGCGCATACATCTGTATATCTATTGGCTTTATTTATTCACTAATTATAGCTCCCAACTATATATTTTTGTTTGGGCATTCTGTACAATTGTTTCTTTATCAACCAAATATGGAAATAAATGAAGATGGAATTCTCCTCGAAAAACATCCCTATACCAGAGAAACACCAATACTTGCTACACCTGACAGACAACATAGAAAACTTAATCGGGAGAATAAGGTGGAAAGCTTTCTTTTTCTTACAAGAGTCCACCATAAACCAGGATAAAAATAACTCCAGTTTCATCACCCAAAAGACATCGAACTGATGGAAGGATTCGAAAAAGGTTTGCTAAATACCATCAAAATCATAGAATTTAAACCCCACATGGACAACCTTTAAAAAAAACAGAAGTTAAGAACAAAAAAATCAAAAGACGTGTTAGTACACGCAGACAAAACACGGAACATATACAAAATCAACACAAAGAAATATAAACATAGAATTTGATATCAACAGAGAATCAAAACGCATAACAGACGGGCTAAAGATCAGCGACAATTCACAAAAAAGACGCTTACATACTCTTCAAAGACCACAAGCCTGACTTCGTAAACAAAATACAATTCAGACTTATCAACCCCACAAAGTCTGACCTAGGAAAAGTAAGCAAAAGAATACTTGAAAGAATAAACACGGAGCTAAACGAACACCTAAAACAAAAACAAAAAAAATACTCAAGCAGCGATTTCCAGGTTCGAAAAAATTACCAATAAAAAAATCTCCACGTTTATACAATTTGATATAAAAGAATTCTATCCCTCCATAAATGAGGAGATATTTAACAATGCCATCGAATTGGCCAAACTGTACACAAACATAGACACATCTGAACTCGCCATAATAAAACACTGCACGACGAACAATCAGACTTTGATGTAGCCATGGACGCCTTTGACTCTGCAGAGATGTCCGACCTCATAGGTTTGTACATTCTATACAACCTTACTGCATTTCTAGACACCCAGAACATCGGTCTTTCCAGACAAGATAAGGAAACAAATAATCCAATCTTTCAAGGACATGGGCTTTAAAATTGATATTAAGGTGTAGAGCGCGAGATGGTTTCTACAAGGTTGAGATTTTGTTGTGTTGAAGTGGATATGTAATGAATGGCGAAGCAGGGGAAATGTTACTTGGGTTGTAGAAGAATGCGAACCGTTTCTACTGTTGAAATTAGCGGTGAAAAAGCGATGGCAAAAATGGCGGCCGGTAGTAGCAACAGGAAAGGTCACGGGGTCAAAAGAGGAAGGACGGAAAAAGGCCGTATGGTTTTGGCGGTCAAATCAAACAAAGGAAAAAGAATGAAAACACAAAGGCGTCGGATTTAAAGTTTAAACAGGCCATGTTTAATAGAAAATATGTACGGAAAAAAGGGGTACAAGAAAAAGGAAAAATATATGCATATGTAAGGTTTTTGGTGAGATGATGGCGAAAAGAAAAAGAAAGAAAAGAAAGAGGGACTTTTGCCTCTAGCCATTTTTCGCGTTCCGAAATGTATTTTGTGAGACGGCAGTGTTAGTTACTCGAACTAAATTATGTAGGCTATTAGTGCTATTTAATAATGTGTTTTCTCTCGACAAAAGAAATCGGTGTTAGGTGAAAAGGAGGGCTTCTGACAGAAAGTAGAGTAATGCCAGGCATGAAGGAAATGGTTTTTGGTCAGGAATACTTTTAAGGGTTGCTCCGCTAAACCTGATTTTTACCAGAAACTAATTATCGATGGTCGTTATACATTCTCGGAAGAGCCTATGAATGAGGCATTTATTCCTAGTTTTGGCGAAAAGGAATGCAGAAAGGATGACCAACGATTTTAGGTAAGAGACGGCATTTGAATTAATGTCAGTAGTTAGAAATGGGGGTTAAGCGAGACCGAAACATTAGGTGTAAAGGGGAGAGATGTTTTTACGTGCCAGAGAAATAGACACGGGCGAAAGCGGCACTGTTAGGGAAACAGGCTACGAAGGCTATGGGAATCGGCAGACAAGGCTTTTTATACGCGTGCTGACGTCACGCAAAAAGGGAGCTAGTATTTAGTTGCGTACTTCATAGGGGTCAGAGCTGGCCCTTGTCGAAGTGACAAGACCAGTTTGCTATTCTAAACCCTATTTTGGTACTTTAAAGTGACCGCTACAAAGGCAAACATTAAAATAGTACATTTTCTTGACGTGACATTTAACTTAAACTCAGAAACCCATGAGCCCTTTATAAAACCAAACAACAACCCCATATATATAAACACCACCCCCCATCCATAATTAAACAAATCCCAAACTCTATCAATTCAAGACTTATCAACACTTCCTCCAGTAGCAACGTATTCAATAAAGTAAGACACATATATAACCATGCACGAGAAAACAGCGGATTTAAAAACTACACACACCGACAAAGAAGCAAAAGGTAAACAAGATAAAAATATCAACGAAAGAAAAACCAGAGCTAGAAACAAGATTTGGTTCTTTAATAAGAACATAAAAAACAATATAGGCAAACTATTTCTCAAAATCTTAGACACTTCCCCATAACTAGCACATTACACAAAATCTTCAACCGAAACACCATAAAACTAAGCAACAGCTGTATGGATAACCTAGCAAAGATTATCAAAGAACACAACAACAAATTGACTAGAAATCAAAATAGAAACATTACAGACACTAACGCTACCAACGAATGTAATTGTAAAAACTGAAATGAATGTAAACTGCAAAACAGGTGCCTAAAGTCCAACCTGGTATATATCGCCGAACTCTCAACAATAGAAAACCCCGAACAAATATAATTTTACACAGGGATCGCAAAAACTGAGTTCAAACTAAGACTGGCAAATCACACCCTATCATTTACACATGAGCGGTATGAAAATCATACATCCCTATCAAAATAATTTTGGGCACTAAAAACGAAAATTAAAACACCCATAATCAAATGGGACATAATCACACAATCGAACTCTTGTAACAGCCTTTATTCTACATGTTAATTATGCCTAGAAGAAAAACTAAACTTAATCAAATTAAAAAAAACAAAACAAATTACTGAATGTCAGATCGGAATTTGGAATAAAGTGCAGACACAGGTCACCATTCCTTCTAAAATCCGTGAGATAATACATTCATAAACTATTTTATTAAAAAGCTCCACTAAAAACATACCCCCCATCTTCTTAACAAAAAAAAAAAAAACACATAACAACTCATAAAATTGAACAACACACAATTTAATAAATTTTTTTAAAAATACACACCCTAAAAATTAACGGTAATCCGAAATCTTTATAAAAATATAGAGACCGCTACCACTGAAATATACGTACATTTTGTACCAAATCCACTCCACCCCATGGCAACAATCAACCCATTCCACCTCACCCCCCTTTCTTTTATAGAAAGTCCCCAACCGTCAATTTCTACACCCCCCCATCCAAGCTAACTATAATTAACTAATTTGGGGTAAACAAAAATAAATATCAAAATATCAAAATTAAAATACAATACTCCAAAAAACCCTTTTCAACATAATCCCCCATCTCCTTAACAGAAAAAACACATCACACATATTTAAAAAAAAATACATATTCTGAAAATTAACGGTCGCCGAATTTCAAAAAAAGAAAAAGAGAGGAAAAGAAATCTTTTTTCAAACGCTCAGTAGGAAAATCAAAGTGAAACTATTCAACTTAAAAACTATTCTGTTTTTTTTTCCAAAATATCTCCAACCGTCAATAAACTGCAACAAATTTGCTATTTAAAGATATAACACTAACACAAGTCAGCTCACATAAAGATCTAAAACTGTGAAACAAAGTTTAAACTCTGTATGAACCAATACATTCCCATCCGTGGTTCCCTACAACGGACGGAAAGTAAGGTTCCAGTTTAGGATTATAATTACATTGTAAATAGAATTCCCCTCTAAAACCGTAAGAAAACTTTTCTCACAACTGACAAATTTCCGGAAGGTTTGATTGTGAGCACACAACATCAAAAGAAAAAATATTTAAAAAACTTGAACCGATTACTTTTCCACACCTTGGCTATTGGAGCTACTACGATATTTAAAGAAATAAATGGTCTTTAAATAGAAACTTACGAATTAGGGCGGAAAAAGAAATAAAAAATACTGTGATCTCCGCACATTGTGTGTAGGTTCCACGGGTCTAACTATTATAGTTTAAAAATAAAATAAAACCCAGATGAAAATAAAGAAAAAAGGATTTTTAGATAGACTCTTTTGAGACCTGCTGGTTTTTATTAGAAATATTATTATGTCTCCCATGCTCAAATTTCTTTCCTGCCCCAAAATAAATTGAAGGGATTAAAATTGAACACATTCCCATTGGTTGAAATTCGACCAATGAGAAGCGCTTAAAAAAACGGACCGCAGACTTCAAAATGCCTTTCTCAGCGTCTTCGCATTCGACAGCCATGCAGACAGGGCCTAAAAATGGGGCTTCCCCCTTTTTGGGGACTGACCTGCTAACTTTCATTTCTGATTTTACATCTACTCCAAACTACACAGCAAAATGTCAGGACGTGGCAAAGGAGGAAAAGTTAAGGGAAAGAGGAGGACCCGTTCATCCCGTGCCGAACTTCAATTCCCCATCGGTCGTATCGTCTTCTGCGTAAAGGCAACTATGCGAAGAGGGTCGGTGCCGGTGCCCCCGTCTACCTGGCCGCCGTCATGGAATATCTGGCCGCTGAGATTCTCGAATTGGCAGGAAATACTGCTAGAGACAACAAGAAATCCAGAATTATCCCCCGTCACTTGCAACTGGCCATCCGTAATAACGAAGTATTGAACATTGTTAGCCGGAGTGAGCCACGACATCTGAGAGTCTTCTCCACGCGAAATGCCAACCTTTTTCGCAACCAAAACCCAACCCTACCTTCCCTCTATATCTTTTATCTATCATTTTCTCTTCTTATGTATTAAAGATTGGATTATCTCGAACCAAAAAACCTGTTGCATTGTTGTTTTTTCTCTCACACTTTGAGTGAGCATGATCCCGCTTCGCGTTAAATATTGCCCTTGCGAAGAGAGCTGGTCCTCTCTTCCAAACTGTACTGTGCTTTTGCAGAACGCAAAATTACTAATGTTTTTTTCTTCTTCACATTTTGAATATACCTTTGTTTTTCTTCTGTGATGCGTAGTTATCGACTTACAAGAGTACAAACATACATACACACTTTACTACTTTATTATATAGATACCAGTGATTCATTTTGATGCGATGTAGATTGTGATTTCCTGGATGTAATAGAGAAATTACTGACGGGTTATAGACGGAAATGAATTAAAAATTTAACGATTCAAACAAGGTGCTCGATTGATGAAGTGAGTTATAAACTAGAAAGGTTCGAATAAAAAAAAAACATAAAAAGCTTACAATTGTGCATGTTTCATTCGATAATACAGAAAAACGCACTTATGTACACGATCTGTCCAGATCGATCTATTGACCATTTGAATCTTTTATACACAAGATTTGCAAACCAAACCATGAACCCCAATTCACACACACAATGTATAAGAAAGACTCCTTCGCGAAACAGCTGCAGTAGTTATGTGGTTAGTGTATTAGTCTCGAAAACCATTCACCATTTGTTCGTACCATATTGTACTCTCCGTGCGTATTGGCTTGTAACTAAGTTTGTGTAGTCCAACAAATATAAACGCTCCTCCAAATATCATATGCATACACTCCACGTGTGTAATGGAAAATATGTACATAACGTTTTAATAATAAAATCGATGTGGTACAACTGTCTTGTTTGGCTACCTCGGCGAGTACATTCTCACGTATTAAAACATCAAATTTTCAAATACAGACGAAGCCGTTTATTATAATCACGAATAATGTTATCAAACGGTTATTGTTATAAAAACCAGTCGGTCCCAAACAACTTCTTTAAAATTAAAATGAATTAACAACAAAACAGTTCTTATTTGTTTTATAACGTAAAGTTGTTTATAACAATGAATTTAATAACATCAATGAATTTATACAAGGAATATAAATTGTTCCAATATTTATATCCTTTGCTAAATGTTATCAACCGGTTATAGTTATCTAAAAGACCCTGTCCTAAAGTAATCACAATTCCTCTGAGCCCCCGTCACACACATGAATACTTCTCTATTCCTTTTACCCTCTCTCTCCTCGTCTCTATATCGTCTATTTACTTTACACCCCATACTGTTCTCTTTCCGCGCACACACACACACACACACACACACACACACACACACACACACACACACACACACACACACACACACACGCACCCCCCCTCTCTCTCTTTTTATGTCTCTCTCGCACAAGCCCACCCTAATATCTTTCCCATAACCGGCCTCTCACACCCACAACACACACAACCAAACTGCTTGTAGAGTATCACAGGCTTTCATTCCCATGGTATAGTTTATCAAAACTTTCAGCTCCACAGCAGCCGTGGGATTGTTTTATTTGAGGCCAGGGACGCCGTGTCTCTCAACAGAGCAACACTGAAAACTTGTCAACTTTCTGTTCGCATTTATCATTTGCACCCAGACAACACCGGAATGTGGGGCAGATTGGTTCTCGCGGCCTTCCTTCTGGTGGCCTTGTGCCAATTTTCAGAGTCCACAAGAAGAGGTAAATCTAGTCATTTTTTATAACATATATTTATCTAGTTATTATCCTTTTATTTTTATCTTAAGATTGTATGTAGGGTTTTTAAACAATTTTAAGCTGAAACAGGACCGGCTCAAGGGTTTCATGCACAGGCCAGCCATCGGCTGAAAGTGAAAAGTTGATGCTTTATAAGCATTACAAATTGCAAGGGTGGATCAATAAGTTCGTTGCCTAACACAGTTATTAGCTAAATTTTGTATCTGAAATTTTCACAGTATAATGTGATCTATGAAAAAGCGTTGAGTTAACATATTTGAACATTTTATTTTAGTGCGAAAAAAAGTATACACTTTGTATGTACAAGCACACATTATAACAATCATATTTACACGATAACTAGGGCCTCAAACCTCTGCGGTGGTGTAATAAACATCATAATTCTTCTTAAAATCATTTGCATCTGTTGATAGCACTACATATTCTGGTATTCTATTCCAAAGTCCTACCACTCTATTGCTAAAACAGAATTTTCTGATATTCAATCTACTTCTATTTGCATCTACCGTATATGTGTGGCTTCTCAGTCCCTTGTAACCCCTTTTAGTAAAAAATACATCAGAGTTTACTACATCTAAACCACGCATAATTTTAAACATTTCTATTAAATCTCCTCGATCTCTCCTATTTGACATGTTAACCCTATCACTTTTAACCTATCCTCATAACTCATATATTTTTAATTCCGGTACTAACTTAGTTGCTCGTCTCTGGACTTTTTCTAAAACATTTTTATCTCTCTCCAAGTACGGTGACAAGGAAGGAGATTTAAAAATAAATATTTGTTGTGTAAAATAAATATTTCCCCCGTCTTTAGGACTTATTGATGTACCTACATACTTGGTACGCCTGCCATTTGATTGTTGGATCAAAAAATATCTCTTGCGAAACTTTATACCGGTGTTACCTGAAACAATAAGCGTGCCGAAGAATTCCGTCATATTAAAATAATGACAGAGCGTTACTGATTTTAATTTAATCAATTTTTCTGTTAAAATTTAATCCTATCCACCCGAATGTTACCCGAAAAAATTGAAAATGAAGGAGAATTTAATGAATATGACGGAATTATCTTCAGCACGGTTATTATTTCGGGTAACATCGGTATAATATTTAGTAAGGAATATTTTTCGTGTTTGTCCCAACCCACGAAATCGGAAAATAACAGAAGCTGTGATTTATTTTTTGCATGCTAGTCTCGCAGGCCATTGAGTGTGAGTTTGCTTCTAATTGGGTACTCTGTGTCAGCCTAATCTAGGCTTAGCAAATCAATATTTAATTGTAATAGTACAAAGTATTCGCATGTATCAAAGGTTGTAAGGCTGGCCACTGATAGGGTGCTACATTAGATATTTTTCTCATTTCTAGATAATTACTAATTTGCAGTTTACTCGGCAAGTACAGTGAGCATTACTGACCTTTCTAAATGGTTAACAATCCTGGCTGTTGCAGGGCCAGACTCCACTCCTACTTCTATTCCAACTGAAGATGATTACTGCAACTTTTGTATTGTATATAATAAATAAATTCGTAGATTTATAAGACTTGTCAGTTTGGCTCAGTTGACAAGAGAACCGGCTAGCAATTACTTGGTTACGGTAAGGAAATGTTAATCTCATATATATTTTTAAACAAGCAGTAATATTAATCGAAAAAAAAACCCACATAAGACTCTCATCGGAATATTATTATCTCCTCGGCAAATGCCAAATCCATCGTTCTCCGCGCTCGGCAAATCACAGCATAAAGTTGATAAAACTCACCAAGAAGTTACTAAAATAAAATAGTATGGCCAAGGCCTATGAAAAGTTACTAAGATAGAAGAATATATCTTTAAAAAGATGTAATTTTAATCACACACCTCAAATAAGACACCTATCGGTACATTAAGCAACTCAATTCGGCTCATACGGCAAGTCCTCCCCACTCGACAAATCGCAGCATAAGGCCGATAACACTCACCAAAAAATTACTAAAATAAAGTAGTGTCACCAAAGCCTATCTAAAATTGCTAAAATAGAAGAATATATCTTTAAACAAAGTGTAATTTTAATCACAAGCTACAAATAAGACTCCCATCTGAATATTTTGTATCTCCGCTCGGCAAATTACAGCATAAAATTGATAAAACTCACCAAAAAGCCAAATTTTCTAAAATAGAAGAGTATATCTTGAAAAAGATGTGATCTAAATCAGAAACCCCAAAGATTCCTATCGGTATTATGGACAATAATCCCGCGGACAATAACACCACCGGACAATAACCCCGCGGACAATAACCCTACCCTACCAGACAATAACCCCACTTAGTAGACAATAAAACAGAATTTGTTTTGGACCATCACCTTAACAAACGATATTTTAATGCATCTATCCCCTTTGTTTTTCTTTCATGAATTCTCTTATTTCTTTCATTCTTTCATGAATTATCTTATTTATTTTATAAGGTTTTTTCCTAGATTTTTTCAAAGTTTTAGCCCATCACGAATTTATCAAGGGAAGAAAAGTGCTCATCAAAACATAATTCGGCTCACACACATCTACGCATACAGGTACACACACACATATACACGTACATACATACACTTTTACATACACACATACATAATTATGAACACATAATTTAATTAATGAATATTTGTGTTTTATACACAAAAACTTTATAAGGTAGACTTTTGGCAGAACTTATAATTTAATTAATGTGTATTTGTGTTTTTTACACAAACATTTTACAAGGTTTTATTCTTGGCACAAGTTAGCCAAGATGGTCCCGATTGGATTTCTGAGTGTGAAATAAAAATGAACTAATTAACAAACACACACATATACACGTACATACATACACTTATACATACACACATACATACATGCACGCACACATCCACGCATACAGATACACACATATACACGTACATACATACACTTTTACATACATACATGCACACACATGTACACGTATACACATGCTCACATATACACACATGGTATCCGGAAAAATGCCCACTTTTCCAGTTTCCAGTATCCATACACACATACATATACGCACACACATGTACAGACATATACATAGATACACATACACGCACGCACACACACATACACGGAGGGTTGATAATAATGATCACACAATCTCCAAAATCTTTGTCCATTTGTGTTGTCCGAAATAATTTCAGACTTATTTTATTTGAAATTGTTATCAATGTTTTACGATCATAGCTGTTATTTTTGGTTGGCGCCGACATCAGGGCTTCCGCTGGGAATGTCTTCACAGAACAAGCGCGATTATTTAGGATGCTAAACTTCTCCAGATTCTAGATGTCTTTAAATGTTTTTAAATTTAATATGTAGGTATGTATATGTGACTGAATTCCGGGATGTCCAATTTCATTTCATAATGTTAGCTATTAAAAACCATACATAGATTTTGTTTTATCTTTACTGCGAAATTTGACAGGTCAACTATTTGTGGACATTTACGGACGCGCGGGCACATTTCCATTAAGTCTCCCCAATCTCTCCTATTTTCTAACGATGTTAGCCCTAACATTTGTAACCTATCCTCATAACTCATACTGTTGAGCAGTGTTGCCAACTAAAAAAATATTTTCGCGCTAGTTTGACTGCCAAAAAGCGTTAAATCTTTTTAAAATAGCAAAAAATGGCCAAAAAGACACTAAAAATGGCCAGAAAACGGCCCCAAATGTCCAAAATTAATTCGTCATAAAAGGGTTTTTTCATTATGTCTTTTCCATGTTAGCTTCTAACTCTTGTATACTCGTTGACAGTCAAAAATCACGTTTTCTCAACTCGCATACAAATGTATTTAGCCCACTAAATGTAGAAAACAATAAGAGCGTTTTAGATTAGTTAAAAAAAGAAAAAAAGGAAAAGAAATACAAGGAAGGAACAAGTCAATAATTTTCCGTCTTTTCTTTTATGCCCTTTTCGTTAAAAACAATAAAATACACTAACTTTTCCCTGGGAATAAAATAATTAAATTCATTTAATTTTCGACTAATATTTTTTGTTATTTATTCAGACGTGGTAAAAATATATATTTTGCTACTATGTAAAAATAGTATTTTATCAATTTTAGCTGGCGTCTTCCATTTCGCAAGTAAGTGTAAAACAATTCTACCTGGAATTGGAGATATCATTGAATCACTCCGGACTACAAATAGATGAACCTCTTTCCAGGAATCAGTCTTGTACTTGTAAAATCAAATCCTTTACATACGTCTACCCAGGGCCAGATTAAGCTTAATAGGGGCCTGGAGCACAGTTCAACTTAGGCCCCCTACCCCATA
>VCCN01000825.1:448243-459591 GCA_006491835.1 Architeuthis dux | reverse complement strand
TGTTTTATGCAAATGAGGTAGTTCTTCCCAACTTTTCTGAAATATCAGAAGTACGAATATGAAACTTTGGTGGTAGTTCTGTGGATGAGTGGCATTTGTACGTTTAGTCTAGTGAATCCATAACAAATACTACGTTGGTGATGATCGTTATCACACATATATCTGTAACAAGCCTGGCTGCTGCAGGGTTAAACGCCACTCCTATTTCTATTCCGACTGAAGATGATTACTGCAACTTTTGTATTGTATATATAATACATAATTTCGTAGAAGAATTGTAAGAATTGGCTCAGTCGGTAAGAGAGCCGGCTACCAATCACTTGGTCGTGATTTTAAATCACGGTAGGGAAGTGTTAAATTTATAAATGTATTTATTTATTAGAATGAAATAAGCCCTTCTGCATTACTAGAAATGTAAGACTTGTCAATTTAGCTCAGTCGGTAAGAGAGCCACCGACTAATCAGTTGGTCTTGATTTCAAATCACGTTAATATTAATGGTTTAACGTGACGGCACAGACCGACACTGTAGAGTTTACTCCCCTAAATTAGGTGATGATTGTTCACGTTCTTGTTACGGTAAAACAACAATGTCAACTCCAGACTTGGACTGGAGTTTGACAAAAAACAAACGATTCTTTCAAATTTCTACTATTCAAAACTGTGAAAAAGGCTTGTGAGATCTGCATGTTTAAGAGAACATTGACTGACAAAGACAAGAGGTTAACAATGCAACAAAATGAATATAAGACGGTGGAAATGCATCTTAAGAAAAACAATATTTATTCTCTGATGGCTGGATGTGGATCTGTACATCAAGCAGTTACGCAAGGCTTTGTCTGTTTTCCAATGTTTACAAATAACTTGCTAGGTTTGGAACGTCCGCCCAAAACGAAACAAAACAAAAAAAAGATAAAAACAAGCCAGGCTGCTGCGGGTTCAAACTCCACTCCTGCTTCTACTTCCTTGCGCATTTGTAACATAAATTCTTTTCGTAGATATGTAAGACTCGTCAATTTGGCTCAGTCGGTAAGAGAGCCACCTACCGATCACTTGGTCGTGATTTCAAATCACGGTGGGAAGCGTTAATTTTATATATCGGTTTGGTTTAACGTGACGGGGCAGACAAACAGTGAAGAGTTTACTCCCCTAAATTAGGTGAGGATTGTTTTTGTTGTTCTTGTTTCGGTGGAAAAACAAAGTCAACTCCAGCCTGCGACTTGGACTGGAGTTTGACAACAGTAGCCGGAAACTAAACAAATCTCATTTGCCTAGACTGTGCAATCTATTAAGCCATCGATTGTTAAGACCATTCTGCTGCATTTGATGGTATTTCATCATTTCGGCCAGGGCCAAGAGGTCTCCGTTGAAGGACATCTTCGGATGAGCGCTGGCTGGTCGTTTCTCGAACTCAATGTCGCGGTCCTGTCGGGGTCCCACTTTGAGGTTCTTGTACGCACGATACAAATAACCCAACTCTGCTGGGCTGAGCCTCTCTGGTTGTTGAATGGCACGGATCCGCTCTAGAATTAATGGTAAGCGATTGATGAGGTCGGAATCGTTGGAAATGTTAGTTTGGCAGGACACAGACATAAAACAAGGGAGCAGGAGCAGCACCAACCCGGCAACAGATACTGAGTTCATCATGGTGGACCTGGAAATGAGAAAAGAGAAGGAAAAGTTGGTTATCAGGTTGTTTGATTGATTATTTTTAACATTAGTTGAACATTTACCGTATTTGATGGCACAAAGAATGGCTCAAGAATATCTCCACTAGGTCTTATATGCAAAGTTGAGGCATAGCTTAACTGCTCTTGTTTTCTCTCCTAAATTACAGCAGTATTATCATTAAAAGATTTTTCCCTGCTGTTCTATATTTTGTCCAAGTTCTTTTTCCTGCTATATTGTAGCAATTCAATAACATTAAATTCCTACCCGTAAATGTATTCCCTTTATATTCCATATTGAAATAAAGGGGGAGGGTCTTATATGCCAGTGGGTCTTATATGCCAGTGGGCCTTATATGCCATCGAATACGGTAGTTATTTTTGGTCATTGATTAAACATTTGGTAATCATTGGTTAAACATTTGGTTATTTTTTGTAATCATTGGTTAAACATTTGATTGTTCTTGATCATCATTGGTTAAACATTTGGCTATTCTTGGTCCTCATTGGTTAAACATTTGGTTATCTTTGGTAATCATTGGTTAAACATGGATTGGTCTTGATTTCAAATCACATTAGGAGAATGTTAATATTACATATCGGTTTGATTTAACGTGACGGCACAGACAAACAGTGAAGGGAGTAGGAAATAAGAAGATATGTATATGTATATATGTATATTGAACAGAAAGGAAGGGTCCAGTTTAGGATTTGGTAATCATTGGTTAAACATTTGGTTATTCTTGGTCATCATTGGTTAAACATTTGATTATCTTTGGTAATCATTGGTTAAACGTTTGGTTATGTTTAAACCGTAATAACAGAAGATTATGAGCAGGTATCTAAGGCTTAACCAACACCTCAACACCTTTTTTTTCACTACCGCTAAAAGTTCATGTATTTGTTATAAATACAGTCGTATGCTTATATTGTAATGGTTCACGAGACAAGATATCTTTTACCAACTTCCTGGTTCAGAAGCTATACAATTAGTCTACTTGTTTGCATGTAAGACCGTTATGCCTTTTCTTTTACCTAGGATCAGAGTGTAGTATCTACTCTATTCCCTTCCCTTCTGTTAGGCTTTTTGACCTAGAAACCTACATAATAACATTAAGCGGGCAGGAATTGGGAAAAGTGAGTGAGTGGAGGGGGCGAGGCAGTAAAACAAGAAAGGTAGGAGGTAAGAATGCTTGAGAAAAACAAAAAGAAAACTAGGTGAAAGAAAAATGGAAAATACAT
The DNA here is from genome assembly GCA_006491835.1 of Architeuthis dux. Classification (NCBI taxonomy): domain Eukaryota; kingdom Metazoa; phylum Mollusca; class Cephalopoda; order Oegopsida; family Architeuthidae; genus Architeuthis; species Architeuthis dux. Next base: position 456,683 of record VCCN01000825.1, on the reverse strand, counting down.
ACATAAATAAGCACACCCCTATCACTTTTTAATAGAAAGTTAATTTTCTTCCAAACCAAACATAGCAGTTATTATTTCTAGTGGAACATTACACAACCAAAACAGATATTATCAGGTATTATTTATGACCAAACTCTACAGTATTGAAATTCTGTTGCCAAAAATACTTTTTCGTAGTGTTGTACTCATCTTTGGACGGCAACATATTCATATTTTTGGCAGCAGAGTTTCAATGCTGTAGAGTTTGGTCATAAATAATACCTGATAATATCCGTTTTGATTATGTAATGTTCCACTAGAAATAATAAAATCCTGCTATATTTGGTTTGGAAGAAAATTAAATTTCTATAAAATAGTTGTAGGGGTGTACTTATTTATGCGTGATACTGTATGTATATAATCAATTTATATGTGGAAAAATAACATGAGGAATTATCTTTCATTATTTCTTTTATTTTTATTTAAAAAATACTTTTCGACAGAATTGAGAGATTTATTTCTGGTTATGTCAAATATTATGAAACAATCTCACATGCCTTGACTGGCTTTATAATTTTGGGAGTTGCTGTTTCTGTTGGCCCTAAGGCAACCAACTATGGATTGAACGCTGGCGCCTATATTCCACAAGTTACAATTAGCAAGAATAGATTTTCAATATTCAATATAATTATATTATTGTTCTCCCATATTAAGGGTAAGATTATCTCTCTTTCTCTCTCATTGTATGTCTGTCTCTCTTTTTGTCTCTCTGTCTTTCTCTATTTTATCAATTCTTGTCATATTAGGAAAGCAGGCTATTTATATCTAAGAAAAAACAATGCAACAGCCCCCTTCTTGTGCAGTGGTGGATAGGAGCGTTGGTGCGATTTCTCGCAAGTTGAGAAGTACTGAATTAAATCTCGTTACCGTTTTTTATATCTAGATTTTATCTGTTATTGTTAGTGCCAAATGACGTCACTTCCGTTCTTAACATCAGGCAAATCTATGTATGAAAATATACAGGGTGGGTGAAAAGAAACTCCTTATTTAAATTGGTAATAACTATTATTTATTGATCGATTATAAACTAGTCAAACTAGCTTTACTTTGGACCATACAAAGGTAGAATTTCTACCACTTTAAGGACCAAAATAAGATTTGTTTCACGAGAATAGAGCAATATTTACAAAGGTTACATATAATTTCAAATAGGGTGTTAATTCTCACCTACCCTGTATATAAAGCTAAGAATAAAAGAAATATCTATGCGACTCTTTGTTTAGTGTTTTATTTGTATATATTGAATCAGTTCTTTTATTTTCATGGGCAGAATTGACAAACGAATTTTGTAGGATGTTCGAATACGCCTGAAAATATCGGGGTTGTTTGGAATAAGGAAATCTCGCTAACTGTGACGTGAGTTTTGAGAAATTGCGTAGCCATCTTATTATTTTGAAATTCTACATGAATTCCCTACTCGGTGACAAATTAGATATTTTGTCAATTCATCAGTTCAACAGAAGAAAAAAAATAACATTGAACAAAATTCGCTCGTTTCGAAATAAACCATAAGACCAAAAACAGGTCTGATTAATCACTCAAAAGAAACCGTCACGTGACCAACGTAGCATGCCGTGTTGGGGATGATCAGTTAAAAAATTGGAAAAATGGGTGATTAGTGAATAAGTTACTTCTCTCGCCTTTTGTTGGGCAATGATCACTAAAAAGGTCTGTATTTTCAACAAAAAAAAAAACAAGTGTGAATGCTGCTGGACAGAAACCAATTTAGCATAAACTTACATTACAAATTGAATCGCCCACTAAAAAACCTATTTAAAAAATTTCTAGACATAATAAGTAGTAAATGTTTAAATTTTCAGACATCTAACTCTATTTGTGTGGCCTATACGCGCGATACATACCTAGACAGACTGAAGAAACCTATGTTGACAGTTTTGGTGACAGTTTTGGTTGACGGTTTCTAAGAAACCAGAAGAAAAACAAACAAAAAGTGAAAAAGCCAGAGAAGAGAGAGTAAATAGATGAAAGGCGTAAATCAGCAAATAAAGAGAAAATAGTCGCCATCGAGATTGATGCATTTGTCACATCGGTACACAAACAGTTACCAATCCAATATGCTTATTACTATGCAAATAAAACATTGTGCATATGTTACCAGCACTACTATGCTACTTTTCCACGTAGTCGCCATCGAGGTTGATGTACTTGTCCCATCGGTGCACGAGCGCATAAATACTCTCCTCGAAGAATGTGGCGTCAAGCGACTGGAGTCACCCCTGCACCTTTGCAGCAACAAGCGTCATCTGAGTGGAACAGCTTCCCGGATAAATGTCTTTTGAGGATCCCAAACAGATGCTAATCTGAAGGAGCCAAGTCTGGACTAATCTTGGGGATGGTCTATGTCCAACGACATACGTTAAAAGACTGCTGCTTCTGATGATGATGAACAAAACCATGATATATTGCATGAAGCGAACATAGCCTATTGCCATTAACCCAGTAACAGCGTCAGGTGTAGCCCAGTTGCCGCGCTCTAAATGCGGTGGTAACTTGGTTTATACAGATTGGCACTTAAATAAGCTGCACAGTTTGTTTTCTCTGTAAACAATGTGCCCTTCCACTTGAAGTTACGAACAGAGAAACATAGAAACAAGCAGAAAAAAGTCGTCCGTAACATTAGGTGGGAAGGGTCCATTCTGTGACAGATGGAAATTTCCGTCATTCGCAGTTAATGGGTTTAAGTGGCGGCAGAAGAAGAATAACAGATGGGACTAATTGCATTGAGATTTATGGGAATAAAAAGAGTTAAAATTTTCAAGTTATTACAAATCTTTTTAGACAAAGCATTATCACTATTATTATTTTTATTACTAGTTTGACTTCATCTTTTTATTGTTGCTTTTTATCAAAACAGTCTGGGTGTCGATGCACTTTCCGACCGCCAGAGCAAACAGCACGCAATCGAACTTAGTTTCTCACAATACTTGAACACCTACATCCCGAGAGCCTGACTTTTATGGACATTGTGTAACGTTATCGTCTTCTTGGATTTTGGCGATAAACGACAGTTGGTTGGTTTCGTCACTTCTTGTTGTGGACGGTGTCAGGGCGCAGAGATGTGTCCGGACTTCGGGAAGACAGAGGTTGGTCTCTGGAAAGAATTGGTCTGGAACGTAACGAAGGATCGAGACGGAGACGATTTTTCTTTTGTAAAAGAATATACTCAGTTTATTCGTAATTCTACAGAATGCGAAAAATAAGCTGAACAGTTTGTTTTCTCTGTAAACAATGGAACGGTTACGGGCGACCTTTTCTTCTATGTTTTTCCGTCAGTAACTTCAAGTGGAAGGGTCCAATACAGAGAAAACAAACAGTTCAGCTTATTTTGCATCAGCCTGTATATATCTTTCGCAGTTGAGCCATGGAACTGCGATGACTGAAATATCAGCCATCTGCAGTTAATGGGTTAAGTGCCGTTAATCTTTGTAAACCACAAATGCTTTGCCTTTAGCGGTAAATAATTCGTCACTCGCAAGGGAGATAAACGATGCGTCTTAATAACGAAAGTGATGATAATTATGTCCGTGTTAATTAGTGGTCAGTGTTTTCCCAAACACCTTTTGATCGATCGGATCAAAAATCGTCTCTACAGAACAGGAAATGGCCGCCGGTTAAGATCATTATTCCAGAGACGCACATACTGGCATGACACGAACTTCAAGATTCATAGTCAACGATTGTCATAAATAAAACAGTCGCATATTTAAACTTAAGTTTGTGCACTTGCTTGTGTGTGCGTGTGCGTGTAGTTGTTGTTTTTGTGTTTGTAGCTGTAGCGTGACATAGAATTTTGCAACAGTTAAATAGACTTGGAGGTGACAAGCATCCGAAGTGGCGTCACTCACTTCACCCTGCGCAATTTAAACCATTGCTAGCGGAGAGATGGATTCATGCTTTTTACCACGAAAATACGAAGTGAACACAGTCAGAGATTGAACCCGGCCCTTCGAGTCCATTCCCCGAGCCGTTATCAGTTCGGCCACCCCGCACCTCCTATTTCATTTTTTAAAAAAGTCTGGCTGCTCCAGAGCCAAACCCTGCTCCCACTTCTACTGCCTTGCGTAATTCTACTATACATTTTGGAGGTATGTAAGACTTGTCAGTTTAGCGCAGGTGATAACACACCAGCTAGCGATCATGGGTTCAAATCAAGGTTGAGGAATGGGGATTTTACATATCGGTTTACTCCCCTATTTTTGGTGAGGATTGTTCTTGTTCTTGTTCTTGTTACACAGGAAAGTAAAGTCAACTCTGACTTTGTCCTGGAGTTTGACAATATAAGCTATTAACAAAGACAAAAGAAATACGAATGATTCGAGAAATTGACTCTCTTTTTATCCATTGAACGGCATGATCAGTTATCCCGGTTGATTGATTTATTCGCCAAAAGATGATCAACAGCATAAAAAAACTAGATGATGAATAGTTGTGACGGTAATGATTTCAGTTTCACATGCGAAACTGCTCGCACGAACCTCGGATAATTTAAGCACGAAGTCGTTCCAGAACGAATAATGGTAAAAACAGAAATCAAATATCAATATAAGAATATATTTTGTCTTTTAATTCGTTTACTTATTCAATTTCATCTTTTTTTTATAGCTTAATGTATTTTTTCTTGGTGAGAGTTCTGTAAAAAAAAGGGGTGATTACTGTAGCGGTTGATCTACTCAAATATAAAAAATCATAAAAGCATTTATAAATGTATTTTTCTCTTGGTTTTCTTTCACGAAAACAAACGGGAAATAACTGCGTGCAGCTGCTTTTCAATTGATTCGAAGTCCAATTCAGCTAGTTTAGAAGCGATTAAAGGCAGTGAAAAGAATCGAGGGATAAATGAAGCAGAATACGTAGAAAGACAAATTCGATCGCTGTTTATTGGATTAGTGTTATATGTCTTTAATAGAATGTCGTAGGTGTCGGTTGATTTCGTTATCAGACACCGTCAGTCAAAACGGTCACCAAAACTGTCAACATAGGTTTCTTCGATTTTTAAGTTGGTCTGGCTGGCTGGCTGTGTATCTATCACGCGTACATGCCGCACCAATGGAGCTAGGGGGCTGAACATTTAAACATTTACTACCTATTATGACTTGAAAAAACGATTTTTATTTTTACCCCCCCTCCCCCTTAAAAGTTTACTATGTAAAATTATGCTAAATTGATCATTCAGCTTGTTTTTTTTATTTTTAATTCAGACTTTTTTTAGTGATCACTGCCCAACAAAAGGCGAGAGGAGTAACTTATTCATTGATCACCCCTTTTTCCAATTTTTTAATTGATCACCCCCACAACAAAGCATGCGGCCAAAAGACGTTGGTCACGTGACGGTTTCTATCACTTGTATGACAGTCTAAAGGTATGACAGTCTAAAGATCTTTTCTAATACCTCTGGGCCAACATATCGTTTTCCATTTTAACCAACGCACGCAATGTTTTCTGCAAGCGAATATTGTACAGAGTCGCAAACCACACGAATAGATATATGGGCATACAAATGCATAAACACACAAGACGCACACAGACACATAGATACACACACGTGCATACAATTTACATATGCATTTCCTAACACAGAATTGGTCTTAAAACTCATTTGGAAGAAAGGTTATAGGTTGCAATAATAATACTGTTTGTAGTATGGATGTGAGGGAATCCGACAGAATGGTAGATATGGTTAGACATGGAAAAAGAAAAGAAAGAATGAGAAAGCGTGTTACGTCTCAACGATGTTTATTATCATGAAGATAAATCTTTATGCATTCCATCGCTGCGAACGACGTACTCAGAAGAAAATTGAACATAGCAGAGTCATGTGATCATCCATGTGGTGTGGTGTGAATGGAACGAGATGTGTTTTGTGTATTATATGCCAGGTGACCTGGTTTGTTAAATGAGGAGTTACTTGTTTTAAAAAGGGTTAGTGTATGGGTTTTGAAGTGGGTGGCGGTGTGGTGTTAATATAGTGGCCGTCTTCTTTGGGATTTTTAGATGGGTCTGTGTGCTAGGGTCTGGGTTTTGAAGTGGGTGGCGGTGCGGTGTTAATATAGTGGCTGTCTTCTTTGGGATTTTTAGATGGGTCTGAGTGGTGGCTTGTGTGCTAGGGTATGGGTTTTGAGGTGGGTGGCAGTGGGGTGTGTAGCACAATAACAATAAGTCAGACCCAATTTAAAAAAAACCCCAGAGAAGACAACCACTATCTACACACCCCACCGCCACCCACTTCAAGACCCTTTCAGTGTAAGCTATATCTCCCAGCCTCGGAATGGTCTTGGTGGCTCTCTTCTCTACTCGTTCTATGGCATCTAAGTTGTACTTCAGTTAAGGAGACCATAGGCGAGAAGCAAACTCCAGATGAGGACATACCAGAGACTTCTAAAGTAGTAGGAAGCTCACCTCATCGATGCACTTAAATGAATGTCGTATGTGGCCGAGTGTTTTATTTGCTGTATTCACTTTGTTTTGTATATGCGCAGCGAAGTTGTCTACATAAACGCCAAGATCTTTCTCCACTGTAGTTTCCTTCAGCGTGTTGTGTTCCGTCATCTTTAATCATGGTATAGTGATTCTGGCGTTGTTTCTACGTAGGTACATGACCTAATGTCGGGATGGATTTTAATCTGCATAGATTGGGTCCACCGTTGTAATGTGCTAAGGTCCTCCATATGTATTAACTAAACTTTACAGAAAAAACTACGTTAAATAAATTATGGAATATGGGATAATTAAAACGGAGTACATCACTTTCGTCTACATCACTTTAGCAAATATCAGTTTTGTCTAAATCACTTTGGTCTAAAATCACTTTGGTCTAAAGCACTTTAGTCTACATGCACTTTAGTTTACATGCACTTTAGTTTACATGCAATTTAGTCTAAAGAAACCCCATATAAACCATTAGGTACGCCCCCCCCCTGGTAAGTGCTTTTAGACTAAAGTGCTTTTGGACTAAAGTGCTTTTGGACTAAACTAATATTTACTAAAGTGATGTAGACGAAAGTACCGTAACCCAGAACATACTTACAAATAAAATGTGAAATGATTATTTATAAATGATATATATTCTCAGAAATTATGAAAAGGAGCATCAAATAAATAAAGTAAAAATAAAGTATAGATTATTAGATGAGAAAACTGAACTAAACGAAATTCGATTATAATTAAATTGAGTTGATGGAACAAAGTATGAAAATTAATTAAATGAATTCACACACACTTGCAACTAGAACCTTCTGGATAATAAGATTAGATAAAATATATGAATAGATTTCAAAACTATAATTACAAACAGGACAAACGAATGAATAAATAATTTAAGAAAACAAATAATGACGCCAATGACACGGAAAACGCTTAAAATAATAGTAGTGCCGTTTATATATAAATAAAAACAGTGAAATAATGTAAACAAATAAAATAAGCGGTATTTATAAAATAAATTTAAATAAATTGTGTTTTATAAATATGTAATTGGAATCAAGATAGAGATTAATCGAATTTGAATGAGCAAAGTAGAATTGAATAAACAAAAAAAAAGAAAACAGTTCCGGTAGGTCACTCAATAGAAACCGTCATGTGACCTACGTCTTTTGGCAGTTGGGGGTGATCAATTAAAAAATTGGGAAAAAAAGGATGATCAATAGATAAATTACTTCTCTCGCCTTTTTGTTGGACGATGATCACTAAAAAAAAAGTCCGAATTTTCAAAGAACAAGCGTGAACACTGCCGGACACAAACTAAGAGACCAATTTAGCATAAACTTACATTGTAAACTGGTTTTAAAAAAACAACCCAAAAACGTTTTTTCTAGACATAATAAGGAATAGATATTTAAGTTTTCATCCCTCTAGCTCCACTGGTGCGGACCAGCTTAAAAATTGAAGAAACCTATGTTGACAGTTTTGGTGACAGTTTTGGTTGATGGTTTCTAAAAAGAGGTAGAAAATATCGAAAACCCACTGACTCCAACGTTGCTGTTAAGTTCCAACCCAATTCATCAAAATTATCATCCGATTAAGTGAACATCTCATGTCATTAATTTTGTTTCCTTTTTGTACATCACAAGAGAGTACAACATTTCTTTCTACAGCTACAGCATTTATATTTCTTTATTTCCCGTTGTTATCAGTGAGACAATCTGTTTCAATACCTATCTCTGTCTCCTCCATATTTTTACGTTATCTTTTTTAATTTTTTATTTTTTGTGAATTTTCTCTTTTTTTCATTTCTCGCTTTTTCGCTATTTTTCTTTGATTTTCTTCTTCACTTCTCTCCAGTCGTATCCTTTGTCCAACAACACATGGTTTCCCAGCAGTGCTGATCAAGCACCACCTTCCTCAAGTCTTAAATCTTATATTTAGTTTATTCTTTTGTTTTTAT
>VCCN01000825.1:67971-85281 GCA_006491835.1 Architeuthis dux | reverse complement strand
TTAGTTTAGAAAGGGAAGGTCTACAATTAATGCGTCCTCCCGATAGTCGCCTATGGAGCTGTAACATGGAACCTAACCAAAAACATTGGCTCTCAAACTAAGAACCATGCAACGTGCACAAGAGAGGATCATGCTTGGCATCACATGGAGAGATCATAAGACAGCACAGTATATAAGAGAAAAACAGGAGTCAAAGATATCATAGAACCCATTAGAAAACTCAAATGGCAATGAACAGGCCATTTTGCAAGAATGTGAGACAACCGCTTGACTCACAACGTGAATCCCCAGAGATCATATGCGATATTGTGGCCGACAGAAAATGGCGTGACGATTTAGACAGATTCAGGAGATATTGGCACCACGACGCCCTCGACAGAGAGATCTAGCGAATCTTGTTAACGGTTGCTTCAGCTAATGATGAATGTTTTAGGGTCACAGAAGTGTTTTGTTATATTTGTCGACTGTCAGAATCTTCCCTGTCCAACTAATGAAAGTAGTTTACTTTTTACTGTTTGCCAAGATTCATCGCCGAACTAAGAAGCTTTCTAAACAAATGGCCTCATTCTTGTAATAAATCTGTTATAAAACTGAATAATGGCAGAAATCGCTCCTATAAACAGATCTGGTTAGTCAATCAATAGAAACCGTCACGTGACCAACGTTTTTTTGCCAGCATGCCGTGTTGCGGGTGATCAATTAAAAAATTTAAAAAAAAAACGGGTGATCAATGAATAGGTTACTTCTCTCGCCTTTTGTTGGGCAGTGATCACTAAAAAAAAATCTGAATTTTCAAAACAACAAAAACAAACAAGCGTGAATGCTGCCGGACATAAACTAATTGGCAGATTTAGCATAAACCTACAATACAACATGAACCCCCACTAAAAAGCTATTTAGGTGGGGGGGGGGATTTTTCAAAAACAAATCTTTCTAGACATAATAAGGAGTACATGTCTAAATTTGCAGCCCTCTAGCTACATTGGTACAGCCTGTACGTACGATACACACATAGCCAGTCAGCTAGACCAGCTCAAAAACTGAAGATACCTATGATGACAGTTTTGGTTCGCGGTTTCTAATAGCTCCATTCTTGTAATACATATTTTATAAAACTGAATAATGGCCGAAATCGTTCCTGTAAATTATACGTATTTGCATTTTGGGATCAAGCTCTATTTTTTTTGTAGAAAGGATATTTGTCTCACGAGATGTACCTGTCATAGAGCGACGGTTTGTTCGTTCATCACTAGGTCCCCATAAATTTGGCTTTGTGCCAAATTTGACATAATCTTGTAATTATCGATTGGTCTCACGAGCCGCAGATATCGTGTTCATCCCTCACTAAGCGGCACATAGAGGTAAATCGATTGCTGCCCTCGAATCAGTCCGAATAAATCAGTATCAAGTGAATTTCTGCGCGTGTTCGCTTGATAATTCAATTAAAAACCAGATGTTTTACTACTATTGGACAAAGTTCAATTCAAAGGGTATGGCGCTATACAAACTTCATTTAAAAACCAGATGTGTTACTGCTATTGGACAAAGTTCAATTCAAAGAGTATGGCGCTATACAAACTTCATTTAAAAACCAGATGTGTTACTGCTATTGGCCAAAGAGTATGGCGCTATACACACTTCAATTAAAAACCAGATGTGTTACTGCTTTGGTCAAAGAGTATGGCGCTATACAAACTTCAATTAAAACCCAGATGTTTTACTGCTATTGGTCAAAGTTCAATTCAAAGAGTATGACGCTATACAAACTTCAATTAAAAACCAGATGTTTTACTGCTATTGGTCAAAGAGTATGGCCCTATACAAAATTCAATTAAAAACCAGATGTTTTACTGCTATTCGTCAAAGAGTATGGCGCTATACAAACTTCAATTAAAAACCAGATGTTTTACTGCTATTGATCAAAGTTCAATTCAAAGGGTATGGTGCTATACAATTTCATTTAAAAGCCTGATGTTTTATAAAGTATTTTAAAATAGCGTGTTAACATAGACTACCTTCGCCAGAGGGTATGGCGCTATACAAGCTTATCGAAGCAATCAATTATTTTTAACAAAAATACTTTTAGGCTTGAAACATAAAAATAATAACAACCCAGCATAGCAGCCTAATTAGAGCATTGCTAAATCGTATGGTTAGAGCATCAGATAGGTAGATTACTTTCTGATTCTATCACTACACTTGGCTGGCTAGGATCTGAATTATAGTTTATAATATATATTTGATGGTAACAATAAAAGAGACAATAACTCCACTCAGCCCCCTTCAGTTGGTTGGCTAACATCTGAAATATATCTCCTGGTAGACACTCTGGTTAATAAACAACTTAATTCATTCATTCTTTAGTAGACGAAGTATGTTAACTCATTATTACCAATGTTTTTCCACTTTTATGCTACTATAAGGTTGGTGCAAAACAATTGCTCTTTTGATTTTCCAATTTACTGCAAATATCGAACAACTGTTGAATGGTCAACGTTTAGTTGTTTTGCAACCTCTCGAATTGTTTTGCATGGGTCCGCTTCGAAGATGGCCCTCAATTGGTTGTCGTCAATCACAGAAGGACGACCGCGACCCTCCTCATCTTCAAAGCTCTCCTCCCCGTACGAACATTTTGGAACCAATGTTGAGCTGTAGGTTTGTTGACGGTCCCTTGGCCAAATACTTGGTTGATATTGCGCACAGTTTCCGCCGCTTTACTTTAATTTAGAACTCTTACAATAAAAACGCTCGAATTTTTTCTCCATCTTTAATTTGACGGAAATAAACCCGAATAAACAGTGAAAACAAAACCTTTAGCATAAATCAGTAGCTTTAAAATGGTATATTACATGAACATAGGTGAATAAAATAAGCATCAACGTTTAAAATAACAAATTATTTTTGCACCAACCTGATATATACCTTCATCTTAATATTCCTTTGCTTTTTATCAGACCGAATTCCCTTCGGACGTGGGTAAATAAACAGCGCGGATCAGAATGAAGAATAGCCCCAAGTGAGACTCTAACTCACGTTCCTCTATGCCGGAGGGAAGCTAGGTATCCATCCTACCGCTCCTCCGAGTCTCACCGGGAGTTTATTCTATATTCCGAACCGCGCTGTTTATTTACAGAAGGCCGAAGGGAATCCGGTCTGAGAAAGGTTGCGATAAAAACAACAAAAATATTTTTCAAATGGTTCTTCGGACGATTGAACTCCTTCTTGTTATTTGTGTTGTAAACACGAAGTTTCGGCCGATCCATTCTTCGGCCTTCTTCAGGTGTAACATTCGAGTGCGATGGGTTAAACAGAAGTTATGTTTAAAGGGGGGTAACCCTTATAGTACATGGCCCGAGAGTTTCTGTTTAAAGGGGGGGTAACCCTTATAGCTTCCAACATCGTTCTCTGTCAATAATCTGGACTTCCTCCCAAAGAGATAGATGATCGCCGTTCTTAACAAATCTAAACCCGACAATACAAAGACACAGAAACATCCGGGCCATGCGCTATAAGGGCTACCCCCCTTTAAACAAAACTTCTGTTTAACCCATCACACTCTGATTTCACACCTGACGAAGGCCGAAGAATGGATCGACCGAAACGTCGTGTTTACAACACAAATAACAAGAAGGAGTTCAATCGTTCGAAGAACCATTTGAATATTAATGACCCTTCTCAAAACTATAGAAAACAAAAATATTAATATGAAGGTAAATAGTAGCATAAAACTGAAACAATTGTTAATTATGACTCCCGTTAATAATTTTATTGCATACATTTGAGCAATAGCATTTCAGTTGCTGGCTGAAGTCTCTATATTCACAGCGGGATAACCTTTGTATTTACATATGAAATTTTCGATCTATTTGCAAAAGCGAAAATTTGTCATTCCCCAGTTGGAATATATTACTCTCTAACAATCGAAGCATCTCCCTTATGTCTCCACAGAAAATTATCGAAAGCAAAGCATCGTTTCACATTTTTGAAATCTATTGGATTCACCGTTGGAATCACCAGAGAAGAGAAAAGGTTGATTTTCTACAAGTCTCATCGACTTTCGCAGCCATCTCTAAATTTGCAGCACGGTGACACCATATTTAAAAGATAAAAGCACTGAATGATTCTTTAATTCGTTTAGTAAACGAGAATCTTGAAATCGAATATGTCACTAAATGTTCACTTTCCCCACACACAGCAGACCTATCAGACTATAAAGTTGATTGTTGATGGATGTCTACATTTCTTTATAGAACTAGGAAAACAAAATTGTTGAACTGAGTTCGAATTCTGACCAAAGCCGTTAATGTTACTACGAAAGACTGGATCTAAGTATTGTACAAATACAACAGTGGGCCAATAAGCCCGTAGCCTGACATACGGATATTAGCCGAATTTTGATATCAAATGTTCATTGTATGACATTCGATCTATGCGATTAGTCATCATCATCATCAGCCGTTATAAGTCCACTGCTGGACAAAGGCCTTTCCCATCTCCTTCCATGACAACCTATCTTGTGCTAATCTCTGCCAAGTCTTACCGGCAAACCTTTCTATCTCGTCCCGCCATCTTGTGTCTGGCCGTTTCCTACTTCTTTTACTATCCCATGGGCACCAATCTGTTAATCTTTTCCCCCATCTATTGTCATCTCTTCTCGCTAGGTGGCCGGCCCATCTCCACTTTTGTTGCTTAATTAGTTGTATAATATCCTTTACTCTAGTCTTTTCTCTGATCCATGTTGATCTTTTTCTATCTCTCAGCGTTACCCCTAGCATTGCTCTTTCCATGGCTCTCTGTGCTATTCTAAGTTTGTTTTCTGCTCGTTTGGTTAATTTCCAGGTTTCGCAACCATAAGTCATGGCTGGTATTATGCAGCCGTTATATACTTTCCGTTTTAGGCACATTGACAAGGTGCTCCTCAGAATGTCTCTATTCATACCAAATGCTTTCCAACCTATCGTTATGCGTCGCTTAGTGCATTGTCAAGGAAGGAGATATTTGTTGTGGAAAATAAATTCTTTTTCATCATTGGCTGCGGACTTGATGTACCTAGTAGTCTTATTTCCAATCCTCTTGTTCCTGGCATACAGACGTATACTCTTGTGTTACGATTGGCTTCTGTCTAATCATGGGAACCCTTTTTCCAAGTGTATACACCTTTCCAAGCTGTTGCAGATGACGGTGAACCATTTAATAGCATTAATTCAGTTTCTGAACAAAAGCAGACCATCGTTAAACTCAACAGCACCACCTGTTCATCTCTTACGCTGGAGCCCTTCTAAACCATTTAAACCATCTTCTGCAAATTCTTCCGTTTAAAGAATCTAACCTACAAATACATTTCGGATTGCTTATGTAGTATTATTGACTTTTCTACATTCATTGAGCAGTACATGTTTTATGTGCTCTATAGACACGTCCATCTTCAGGAGGGTCAAGTTTAGTTAGTTGAATTAGCACTCTGACGGCGTAACTTACTAGTTTAGAAGCACTAGGGCAGTACCTGTTCCAAAGGTGCATGTTTGGAAAGGCCCGGAATTTATGGTGTGTGAAGAAGCCTGTCATAATTACATGTAAAATAATGTTCCGTCCGTCGTACGAAACTACGGCTTCGAATTATCTCGGTTACTTCTTTTAGTGCTGCCAATTGTTATATCTAAATTTATATCTATTGCCAATTTAGGTATTTTATATCTAAATTTAGATCTATTGCCAATTTAGATATGTTATATCTAACTTTAGATCTATAATTTTAGATAAAAGATCTATAATTTGTAATTTTGGGGATGTATTCTTCCTAGACACTGCAATGCCTTGTGTGCTGACTAATATAATTGGCGAATGTCAACTTCGTACAATGGCCAATTGTCGAGTAATCACAGTGCATACAGCCACCTCCCACAAAGATCTCTTCAATTATAGTTAGATGTACTGTATTGCTATCATCTAGGCATTTGAGAATAGCGAAAGAAATATCATTCAATATATAATGCTATCAGATTTCAGACATTACTAATGGGATCACCTAATCTAAGTAAATAGACTTTTATCACACGAACAAAACAGTAACAGCCTGAATACAATAGCAATAGCCATCTCTTTATTACTTGATACTAAGCAAAATGAAGATTCAGAACCCACACAGTTGACCTTATGGCAGTTCATTATAATAGATGTATATTCTTTCTCGCAACATTCACCATATTTGGTTAATTAAGATTTTAACCTAATGATCTCAGTCTTCAAAAGAAATATTAGCATTAATATCATACTTAGCAATCAGTGACTATTCACCTCTTCAAATAAGTAATAAAGTAATTAAACTATTTCCCTTGCACCCTGAACCTAGACGACACATTTACCTAAGTTTTTATCCTTTGAATTTTATTTCTCATGAAAAGATAAACAAGAACCATAAGTTCAACGATGTGTCCACCATCATTATATTCACATCTGTCCATGTGGCTGCCTCAATTACTAGCAACCTAATCAGTCACGAACCTTTTAGCAAGAGGCGTTTTAGAGATACTTTCCGAGGCCGCCGAGGAAGCCACAGAGAGAGAGAGAGAGAGAGAGAGAGAGAGAGAGAGAGAGAGAGAGAGAGAGAGAGAGAGAGAGAGAGAATTGGGTCTTCAGATTATTAAGTCATACGTCCTTGGTCGTCGACTTTCTTCAGTAACCAAAGTGTAGGGAGAGGAGGAGAAGAATGGTGCACCCGATCGACTCGAATGTCTGACTGGGATTTCAAATCGATCTAACATGAAACAGTCTAAAAGGTTGCGAATCCTTCCCCACTCCATGAGAAAAGAAAAAGAGGAGGGAGAAGACGAGCAGGAGAAGAGGCTGGCTTTCAAAGAGAAGGAATAGAAGAAGAGGAGGAGCCCTACGTGATTGAGTTTCCCGATAAAAATGATTTCCGATTTTAAAGGGATTCTAAACGAAGTAGTAGTAGTAGTAGCATTACTAGTTGTGGTAGTAAAAACAGGAAGAGGGGGAAGGGGAAGAGGAAGTTGACGATCGTTCGATCCAAAGGTCTGGACCAAGTTTCATATCAACCCAACATGATACGGCTGAGAAAAGTAATATTTTAACATATTAGCGATCGACAGACAGACAGACCTACCGACGGATCGACCAAAAAGTGTCTTATAGAGATGCATCCATCTAAAAATAAGGTTATTTGTTGACATATAAGACGTATGCTTTACTAGACTACTTCTTGCTGCAAATCATCCCGATCCTCAGACTATACATTTCAAGTCTTCAGTGAACGGCCTCCCATTCATAATACCGGCATATTAGACGTAGCGTTATATTTATATATTTTTCTTTCTAAAATGCTGTAGCAAAGTGAAAGGCATGTAACAGATAAAGCCTTTTTGCATGTTAGTATAGTGTCTCAGAGAAACTTTGAGTTTGAAGGGGTCTTACATGGAATGTAGGTCACCAGGGAATGAGGGTAGCTATGGGCAGAGGAAAGGACCAGGCGTTGGGACTACTACGCTGAGTAGGAGTTGACCACGGTACGATGAAGACAGGTGACTGAAGATGGGATGGGGGTCCGAGGGGTGGATGTAGGAAATAGTGGTTCGCTTTGTGTCTTCACATTTTATCGGGCAGTTTCCAAAATAAACTGCGAATAAATCGAATTGCTAAAAAGACCTATTTTTTCGCATTGCCTCGTTATCTTTCGAGATGACCCATCTTCCCATTTTTCAGCTGTAGCCCGAAGAACCAACGACTGAAGTCTCGTCAAGTGCCGGAGTTTCCACAGCGGTATCTTGGCGGTGCACCACACGGATGCATCATGGTACAATGCGTCTTATGGGCAGCTGATACGGCGTTTACGCTTAAACATAGAGTGCATTGTTTTGGCACATTCGGGCCACCGCACGATACCGTGGATAACGCACGCGCCTCGAGAAGATATAATTCAATATTGACTTGCAGATTGGAAAACAGCGAGTCGTACAAGGATTGAATTATTCACAAAACACACACTGGCAAAAATGTTCTCTCATACATAACAAGTAGGTAAACTACTCTGTTGTGAACACACACCCATGTGAAACGCCGTATTTATTGTCATGTACATTTTATCTTATGAAGTCATTAACAATTAAATAAACATTTTTATAGGAAAAAAAGATGTAATTCATTATTGAGTTACCCAACAAGTTCGTAATGTTTTCGTTGTGAGCTGGAATTAGAAGCATTAAGTTTTAACTAAATTCATCCGGAAAGATCGGTTTTGATTGTATTTTGACAACTGTTTATATGAACGTGCATTTAAAATTGTTTACTGATTCTAACATTGAAGATAGAAAATAAGCAACATTTTTGCCTTGACATATATTATACTTTTTTTATTTTAAAAGAGTTAAACATGAGACTCAAATGCAAAACAGATTCGTGCAGTTTGTGATGACTCGCTGAGCAATGCTGGACGGGTAGACCAGTTGAACTTGATAGTCATCGAATCAAGACATTACTTGCGAATAATCGTTATACGACATGGGAGGCATAATCAAAATATCACAATCAAGCGCTGAAGATAATTTTCCCCAGCTTGCTTATATAAAGAATTGACTTATTGAAAGATGCTCGATGATAGCGTATCAAAACGGTAAATATGTTGTTTAATAAAGTTAATGTCGAATATAAAAAGAAATGTCTTTTATCTTTACCTTATAAATCGAACGAATTTCTTAATGGTTGTGGAAGAAAAATACAACACAACTCGCTTTGGTTAAGGTTGAGGGTCTTGCTTCCTTCGGGGTGTTGGACATAGAATGGTGAGAGAAAAAGCGGTCGAACAAGGGACAAGGTTTCCTTAATTCAAATCGTCAGGATCGAACAAATGATAAGGTCACTCAATGGTTTCTAACTATCGACTGAGTAATCTGAAAGAGAGTGTCTGTTCACATGTGCGCAGTAAGGTTCCCTTTGATTTGACGTTACAACAAGGCCGCTCAACCGGTTCTCGAGATATTCAAAATGGTTGGATACTTTCCGGACAGAACATTTTTGAAATAACATTGCATTTTTCTTTTTTCTTTTGCTTTACTTTCAAGAGAAACGTAATAGATCTCGCGGCTTACTTCGCAGATCAATTTGCTAGTGCAGTAGGTTCGATCTTCACTCGGTGCCCCACCACACTGTGGCCTTATGCCTTACTACGTTACTTTTGGGGGTACGCCTCTTGATTGTGATAGTTACGTATTCACCAACCGGTGCCAGGCAGGCACTCCCACTCGGGTGATTGATGCAACATAACCTTGCTACGCCCACCCATCCTTTAGGATGGTCTAAGTGGATATCTATATCTATCAAGTTAGGTTCACGGTTGCGTTTCTATAGCAACCTGTCAGGATAAATCTCGCTCTCAAAAGCTTGCGAGAACTGCACCCTGCACACGATGCAGTAATGAGATTGAGCGCTTTCCGTGACACGACGAATTCAGTAAATGACATGATGATTAGTCGTCATCGACAAAATGGCTTTCGGGATAATTACGTAAACATCTTTGCAGGTCTACACACAGATTATTTATTGTATAACATAGAAAGAAAATCCACCCTTCGTCGTCGTCGTCGTCGTCGTCGTCGTCATCATCATCATCATCATCATCATCAGCCTATTAACGTACGTCGTTGGAAATATACCTTCCCCAAGATTATCCAGTCTTCACGATGGTGGGCGTCGCGGAGCCAGTACTTTCTGAACTTGTCTAGTTCGCCACACCATCTTACTTTTTTTGCCGGCAACCATTTAGCATATGATCTCTTTCGTGATGTCCAGCGGTTGTCTGACCTTCTTGCAACATGACTAGCCCATTGCCATGTGAGTGTTCTTATGGTTTCTATGATATCTCTAACCCATGTTTGTTTTCTAATATACTCTACTGTCTTGTGATCTCTGCATGTGATGTTAACTGTGATTCTCTCATGTGCCCTTTGCATAGTTCACAGTTGCTTGAGGGTCAATCTTTTGATTAGGTTCCATATTTCAGCTCCATAGGAGACTAGTGGAAGGATGCATTGGTAGTAGAGCCTTCTTTTCAAAACTAATGGGATTTCGTGTTTGCAACAAGACCTTTCTAATGAGCTTTCTAATGGATCTTATGATATCTCTGACTTGAAGGTTGAGCTTGCTCTGCCGAAAGCTTGCCAACCTAGAGTGATTCCTCGCCTGATTTCTTCTTTTTAGGATTCCATGGAGATTCTTTGTCCTAGATAGATGTAGAGGTCTACTTTCTTTAGCCCTGCGTTTTTAATTTTGATCGTTGTGTCTTGGAGCTCAACATGTTTGTTGCACATGACATTGGTTTTACTGCTCGTCTCGCAGACGCATTCGCTAGTGTAATGAGTTTGATCCTAACCGGGTGCCGTATTACAGTGGCATTATGTCAGACTAAACCAAGGTTAGTAAATAACTACTGTGATCTTGGTGTGCTAAGTGTGCATATATCCCAATGGTCAGTGCTCAAACCCAGGTAAGAGCAAGGATCTCAAATACTGATTTACAAGGCAGGCAGGCGTGGAAGAGGGATGCAGCACAATCTTCCCAACCTTATTTGACCTTTTGATGTACTAAGTTCAAGTATCAAGAACAGATTATATACGTTCCAGAAAATAAACAGAATAGATTAATTAGAGAGGGAAGGATTGATTATGTTTATGTCAGTAATCTTACTAGTGTAGAGCAGATCGCTAAATATTCTTATCTGCTCTGCTCTTTAGTCATGAGCATTGTCTTCTATTAATAACATTACACGCTTGAACAAAAAGAAATAAAATAATACAATAATGACATTAAACTTTGTTTTCTGATTTGAAATGTCTGAAAAAAATGAAGCGTTCATTGTCAAACTCCTGTCCAAGTTGGCGTTCACTTTGTCCCCTTCCCGTAAAAACAAGATGAGCAAGAACAAGAACAATCCTCACCAAATTTAGGGGAGTAAATTCTTCACTGTTTGTCTATACCGTCAAACCAAACAGATATATAAAAGTAACATGAAATCACGACCAACTGATTGCTAAGCGTCTCTCTTAACAACTGAGCTATACTGACAAGTCTTAAGTATTTATGAATGTATTTATTATATATGCAATACAAAAGTTGCAGTAATCATCTTCAGTCTGAATAGAAGTAGGAGTGGAGTTTGACCCTGCAGCAGTCAGACTTGTTTTCCGTCTTTTTCACTTACATTTGCTTTTTCGTTCTGAAAGGCAAGCAAAGAAATAGAATACACAATGAAAGAATCTTTACAGATATTTATTGTTTTTAATAAAGGTAAAATACTAGATATTTGTAGTTTCTAAAAACTAAACCATATTTGCACCAATATCACAATTCAATGCACCAGGGCGCCTCGCCATGGGCTAATAGTTAGAGAGCTGGTCTAGTAGAGCATTACTACTGTGTAGTGAGCTCTATACTCACAACCTTGTGCCAGACTAAGACAAATAAATACCTGTAAATCAAAACACCTGGCTTATTGCTACGACACATTCTCTAACCTTTGATACATATTAAAACTGAAAGGCTGTATTGTCATTAGACATGAATGATTTACCCGAGGGATTTCGCGAATGAATCCTTTACAAAATAAGCCACTTAAATCTAACATCATGACAAGGTGAGCATCTGCAAGCAGCCTTTGCGTGGGTTTCGATTGTGGCGAGTTAAACCTTCCGTAGTGAACGGAGGCGGATTGTGGAGGCGGATCGATGCGGAGAGCCCACGTGAATTTAGTTACAGAAGAATGAGTCATCATCCTCGAGACTGTAGCTTGAATAGGGGCGGGGGAGTAGGGTGGCAGTGGAGGGCATTACGATGACGATGGTGGCAGGGGTGGTATTAACAGTAATGAAAGGGGAGTAGCGGTGGCAGCAGAGATGATAATGGTAGTAGTTAGCCGTGGTAGCATTGATGAGGGAGATTGTGACGATGATGTAGCAATAATAGGAGTGATAGAAATAATAGATGATGATGATGGTCTGATAATGTTATTGGTAGTGGTGGTGGTGGTGGTGGTGGCAGCGTTATTGGTGACAGCAGTGGTGAGATGGGCGCCGGTGGTGGTCAGGGAGAGAGGTGAGGATTGTTGTGCGATTCTAATTTGAACAGCTGCACATGCGTATTGCAAAGTAGATATTCCCACAGTCACACAAACGTATGCACTGTCACATACATTCACACATAGAAATCTGTTTCTGCACGCTTATACAATGATGAATGGCAGGGGAAGGTTTACCATGGAGCAATGGTTAACAAAGTAGTCTCGCATACCACTGATTTCGAGTTCGATCCTCATTGTATACCCTTTAATTTAGGCCTTGTGCCCGACTAAGCTAAGCTTTAAAGATAACTCCATAAGGCGCCTGCCGTAGAGTGATAGTTATCAAGCAAATCTCCTACACCATTGCTTATGCAGCGTTCGATCTTCATTGGGTATCCTGCTGCTATTCCGCTCACTGTGCCAGATTACACTATATTTTGCGTCCCCCCGATAATCATAACTGTTATTCTAAGTTGAGATATACTACTTTAAAGTTCATGGTGAAAAACTATAATTATTTTTGCATCAACATAATATGTTCTTGCAATTACAATCTATAATATGTATGTTGCAATACGTTTTAAAATCTTCATTAACAAAGGTCCGTGATCATTGATACAATCTGAAAAGAATTTAGGGCAATTCAATACAAACATCAGATTATTGTGACAAATAGAGACAGTTTTCAGTTCGGTTGTACGTGTGTATATCACAGTTTTTCTACGTCTGATTTGTTCTTTTGAGGATTTCATGGAGATTCGTTGTCCCATGTAGATTGGCAAGCCTTCGGTAGAGATAGCTCAAAATTCAAGAACAAAAAGATCCCATTATTTTCGAAAAGAAGGGTCTACAATCAATGCATCCTCCCGATAGTCACCCATGAGGCTGAAACATGGAATCTAACGAAGAGATTGGCTCTCAAACTAAGAACCATGCAACATTCACAATAGCGGATCATGCTTAACATCACATGGAGACACCACAAAACAGCATATTATATTAGAGAAAGAAACAGGAGTCAGAGATATCATAAAATCCATTAGAAAACTCAAATGGCAATGGGCAGGCCATATAGCAAGAATGTCAGACATCACGGCTGACAACATGCATCATCAAAGATCATATGCAGAATTGTGACCGGCTAAAAATAAGATAGCGTGACGAACTAGACACGTTCAAAATGTTCTGGCTCCGCGATGCCCACCGTCGAGAGGTCTGGCGAATCTTGGGGAAGGTCTATGTCCAACGAGGGACGTTAACAAGCTGCTGCTGCTGATGATGATCAGAGTCAGTTATGTTTAGCAAATATCAGCAATGGTGAAAGATTGCATAGTATCCTTGAAGGAATGCTTGGTATCTAGATATCTGAGACAAGCGATCCGTGTTGATATCTTGGTAGAGCCTTCGATTTTGATGGTGTTTGTTGTATGGTTTTGAGTCTAGAGAAAGTTGAGTTTCAAGGGTTAAATCCTGTATCTGACCTGTCTTTGTCAAGGAAATATTCCTTTATATACAATAACATTTACTCCTTCAAACAACAGTGTACAATACAAATACACACACACACCTTATTGGTGACAGCAGTGGTGAGATAGGCGTTGATGGTGGCCAGGGAGTTAAGTGAGGTTTGCTGTGCGATTCTAATTAGAACAGCTGCACATGCGTATGCAAAGTAGATATAACAACAGCCACACAAACGTATGCACTGGCACATACAGGCACACATAGAAATCTGTTTCTGCACACACACACACACACACACACACATATATATATATATATATATATCGATATATATACCATATTGAAACCAAAATGTTTGGAGCTGACAACGTTCGTTTCGCTGCTTCTGCAGTCTTGTCAAATCAGCAAGTGAATGATTTTTTCCCCACCTTTTTCAGATCTAGGAATTTGTTACCTCTGAAAAAGGAGGAAGAAATCATTCACTTGCTGATTTGACAAGACTGCAGAAGCATCGAAACGAACGTTGTCAGCTCTAAACATTTTGGTTTCAATATGGAATATTAGCTCCATAGGATAGTGTTAGTTGTAAAACAACTCTGCGGTTTAAACCACACGCACGAATGTTCTATGTTTGTGGTTACATGGTATCGGGAGCATTTAGTTTTACTTAACTTCAAAGTGATCGATTTTTAATGTATTGCGACGGATGTGTTATATCAGCGTTCCTTTAAAATTGACAAAATTGGCGTATTTCTGTTTATTGATTCTAATTCGTATTTTTTATTAGAAGGGAGTACAAGGGACTGAGAGGCCATACATATACGGTAGAAGTAAATAGAAATAGATTGAATATCAGAAAATTCTTTTTTAGCTATAGAGTGGTAGGACTTTGGAATAGATTACCAGAATATGTAGTGCTATCAACAGATGCAAATGGTTTTAAGAAGAATTGTGATGTTTATTACAACACCGCAAATAAACTTGACATAGGTGTAAATATGATTGTTACGATGAGTGCTTGTATATACAAATTGTATATTTTTCCCCACACAATAACATGTTCTAAAATGTTCTAACACTGCTATTCTATTTTAAGGGGGGAAACAAAGTTATTCAAATGCAAAATAGAGTGTTTGTGGAGAAGATATTGGAATGATCGAAAATGGCAAAAATGGCTGGCAAAATTTCATGTTCATGATTTCTCGCTGAACGATGAGGTAGACCAGTTGATATTGATAGGGATCAAATGAAGACATTAATTAATATTAATCATTTGAACCAGCTTGCTTATGCTAGTCGCTCTAGTGTGTGACTTCCACATAAGTTAAACGAAAAGAACACCTGTATTTCCGTGTCCAATTCGTTACTTAAACGTAACAAACATGCTTGATTGTGAAACAAATTGTAATAGGCGATGAACAATAGATACCCTACAACAACGTAGAATGCAAGACATCGTGGTGCAAGCGGAATGAACCACAGCTAACCATACCAATGTCCAGTCTTAATCCAACTGGTACGATTTGGAGAGAGACCTTTTCTTTGAGCTCTTTCAGGAGAACCAAACTGTTCATTCGAACAACTCCAAATTAGACCAAGTAATCAGTAACAGAATTAGTATAAAGGTTGGTGCAATAGTTGGTTTCAAGTTTCTATCTTTAAAACATGATATAATTGAATGAATGGATGTACAACTTTTTATTATCAGCGGCTGAATCATATACAGGTATCCCCCGTTATCTGATAGTAGAGCATTCCTATAAAAACCTTTCGTAAAACGAACTGACATAAAGCGAAGAACCATCCATTTATATGGGAAAATCGTTTGAGCGTTCCCAGACCAAAAATAGTGATGATGGTATGTTAGGCTGAATCGTCGAAGATGGGGTTGATGGTAGATACAGAAGACTGTAGGAAAGCGAGGAAGGGTGTGTGCGCTGCCTCTATAACGACTCGCTGCAAAACAAACGCTCAACGCTAAAGCGAACTTTCTAAAAGCCAACTTTCGGGTAATACCCGTATCGAAAACAATATTGACAGTTTTATCTCATGAGAAATGGGCAAGATAAACAAACGGTTGGACGTAGGTTGGTATTTATACTCTATGTTATAGAAAGTTGATTGTCTTCTAAAGCAAACATAGCAGGATTTTATCATTTCTAGTGGAATATTACACAATCAAAACGGATAGTATCAGGTATTATTCATGACTAAACTTTACAGCATCGGAACTCTGTTGCCAAAAATATTTTTTCGTACTGTTGTACTCATCTTTGGACGGCAACATATCCATTCGTCTATATCGGGTTAAATATTTAAGAAGTAAAGGACTAAGCTTTTAGACTTGTAAAAAAGGTTCCCCTTCATTTTTGATCCCTTAGAGGGGAGAAAAGTTTTCCTTCAATTTTGACCCCCTAAAGCTGAAAAATGTTTACCTTCACTTTTGACTCCTTAAACGAGGGAAAAAAAAGTCTCCCTTCAGTTTTGACCGCTTAAAGAAGGGAAAAGAGTATCCCTCCAATTTTGACCTTTTAAAGAGGAGGGAAGTTTCTTTTCACTTTTGACCCCTTCCCTTAAAGAGAAAAAAGTTTCCCCCAGCCTTTGACCCTTTAAAGGGGGAGAAATGTCCTTTCACCTTGGTCACCTTAGAGGGATGAAAAGTTTCCTTTCACTTTTGACCTTTAAAAGGGGAAAGGGTTTCCCTTCATTTTGGCCCCTTAAGGGTCCCTTCACATTGAGTCCTAAAAGGGGAAACATTTCCCTTCACTCTTGACCCCTTAAAGAATATATATAAACATATAAGATAAGAAAATATGTATATGTATCTACTTATATAATAAACAGTGCAATTATCTTGGTTCTCTCTCCATAACCATGGACTCTTCCACTTATCAAGTTTGCTGATAAAAATATCTCCTAACCACCATTTTAAACAATAGACTCTTGCGTTTTTTTTAGTTTCTTTTCTAAAATAATAGAATTCAAATACAGGTAGTCTCCGCTTTTCGAAGGTTCGCTTTACGTAGCTTTTGGGCTTTTTCGAAAAAAAAGACGAAAAGCGAAAGTAGTGTTCAGCTTTTGTTTTGCAGCGAGTCACGTAAAGATAGCGCACACCTTCGTCCTATCTCTTCTACACCCAATCTCCTGTAACTCCGATGACTCAGCGTAACATACCATCCTAACCAATTTGGGGTCTGGGGACGCTCAAAAGATTTTCCCATATAAATCAATAGTAGTTGCTTCTTTACACCATTTCGGCTTACGAAAGCTTCTATAGGATAGCGGAGGAAACCTATATATCCGTCAATTTGTTTTCACGGGGATTAACTAGGATATGTATATTCAATGGGAAGTAAAAGTCCTGTTTAGCATTATATTTACATTGTAAATAGGCCCCCTCTAAAACTTGAAAAAAAAGGGTCCATTGAGTATGCATGCCAAATTTGAGAGAGAAAGAGAAAATGTGTGTGAGTACCTCTTTGTATCCCTGTGAGCGATCGTCTATGCTGGCGTGTATGTGTGTTTGCTACAGTGGTATGAAATGTGTGTGAGCGAGAGTGTGTGTGCGTGAATGTACGTGTGTGTA
Organism: Architeuthis dux; assembly: GCA_006491835.1. NCBI lineage: Eukaryota > Metazoa > Mollusca > Cephalopoda > Oegopsida > Architeuthidae > Architeuthis > Architeuthis dux. The sequence goes on along the minus strand of VCCN01000825.1, from coordinate 68,167 downwards.
CGAAGTGCCACCCAAAGGTTTGAGGAACTTAAGGCGCGGAGTGGCTTCCTCTAAGAAGAATAAGTTGATTGAAAAAAGACTTTCTTTATTTCTTGGTGGATTGATTTCGATAGGTGTCTGAAATGTTTGGTGAGACACGGCAAAGTTGAACAGATTGATCAGCCTATTCACAATACCAGAACCTTTTGGCAGCACC
>VCCN01000819.1:12216051-12226094 GCA_006491835.1 Architeuthis dux | reverse complement strand
TATTTTGACGTTTCGCCAGTTTATTTTGGCTTCTTCAGAAAACTTCAGATGAACCTCACACCTTTCAGTAAAAATAATGTTACCCCTGCACATTAGTGAATATCAAAATCAAATGAAAACAACTGCACATTGCTGATGATCAAAATCAAGAATTCAAGTTTAAAGTTTAAATTTCTATCCGGTTAAATACAACTCGGACAGATACCCATGTATCAAATCAAGTTAAAAACCCACACTTGACACAGCAAATCAAGTTCAAAACCACACTTGACACAGCAAATCAAGTTCAAAACCACACTTGACACAGCAAATCAAGTTCAAAACTGCATGCTGATGCAGATCAAATCATATAAAAATCAAATCAAGTTTAAAAAATAAACATTGGTGCGATTCAAGTTAAACCCTGCCCAATTGAGAAAAAGCTGTGCATATCAAAATCATGATAAAACTGAACTTAATGGTGCAAAATCATGTATTGAAATTTAAAGTTAAAAATTAGATCCGGTTAATTAACCCGGAGGTATCTCTTATCTATTAAACTTATACCCGGTTAAATATAACTCGGATGGACCCCTTATCAAATACATTCATCAATGTATTATTAAATACCTCTTATCAAATACATTCAGTAGTGTATTATCAAATACCTCTTATCAAATACATTCAGCAGTGTATTATCAAATACCTCTTATTAAACACATTCATCACTGTATTATTAAATACATCTTATCAAATACATTCAGCACTGTATTATTAAATACCTCTTATCAAATACATTCAGCACTGTATTATTAAATACCTCTCATCAAACACATTCATCACTGTATTATTAAATATCTCTTATCAAATACATTCAGCACTGTATTGCTACTACTTCTTATCAAGTAAACCTATCTGTTATCGAATTTCCTTTGTCAAATACGCACATCAGTACACTTACCAACATAAGTTACGCTTACCAATATACGTGAATTATCTTTAAACTCTTTATAGCCACACACCACACAATCAACTTCAAGATCTAGTAAATAATTCACATTAAACTGAACCATAGATTGCTAATAACACTAGCCTTTGATACTTCTGCTTGCTTGCTAATATTGGTAGCTGGTCCCTTTGATATGTTTAATGATTAAAACCATGTAATTTACATAATCGATCATGCTACCCAAATATAGTGTTATATCCTTACTGTTATATGCATAACTATAATCTTCTGTGGTGAAGCATCGATGATAAACATGTTTCAATGGATTGGATCATATTCAAACATAAAAATCACTAACTTCATATTCATTCTCTCAAACTTTACAGATACTTGAATTGTCGTTAACAAATTGGCCTTGTGAATAACACACCACCTTCAAGTTTAATCAAAATCTCAATTCTCTCATCATATCATTAGAGATGTCAAATGAATATTAAAATCAATTCTCAAATTCAAAAATTAATATTAAAATCACGTCTCAAATTCAAATTATAATATTTAGAATCACGTTTTTAATTAAAAGTATAGCATGCAAAATCACGTCTCAAATTCAAATTAATATTCATCAAAATTAATATTCAAAATTCAAATTAAATTTCTTGTACAAATTTATATTCAAAATTAAGCCTCACATTAAAATAAATAATTCGATGTCTGAAATTCAAATATTCCTTCTTATATAACCTTAATTGAATATCAAAACGTCCTATGGATGACGACACATCAAGTTTTATTTGTTACAGATCTGGTTACATGTCATTTGAGCATCATTCAATTAATAATGTCTTGTATAATTCCATTTTCATGTCAAAAAAGATAAATACTAATATGTGAATTAAAAAGAAATGTTTTTCAATTTAGAAATAATATGCAATTTCTGAGGGGAAGGTATTGGAATCTTTTGTATAGCATTATTTTTTTTACCACACCCTGCAAAGAGTTCCGGCCTTGCTGACACATGTACTTTGTTCATTGGTCAAGGTCTCCGAATTATCCAGTGAGAGCCCTAAAAGGGGGTCATGTGGCAAGACCTTAAGTATGAGCGGGCAGTCCCTTTTCCCTTCAGGACTTCACTAGTTCCTGTTGTGTTCTTGTTGTTCTTCTTGTAGTAGCTGTGTGAAATTAGAATGCGTTTTGATTCGTAATCTGTTTAAGCGTGTTAAGAAAAGAAGACAGAACAAGATAACACGTGTGATAGGGTTGATTAGCCTGGTAGAAGTGACCCTTCCCTGGTCCCACTTCCGGCTCGCGCTTTTGGGACCGGAAGTGGAACAGGGATTGCTGGGAGCTTCCTCGGCATGTTTATTTATGTAGATATATTTATATAAACATTATAGTTCCGAAGATTGTCGATTAATCAACACCCTTTTTCAACGGCGTTGGCCGAAAATGGCCGACGCCTGAATCTGCAATCAAGTCTTCACTTCAACAATCTACAAGATTCAAGTTTAAATCAATAACCAAGTAAGTTACAAAGTCTACTCCGTAAGAATAAACGAGGTGGACAATACGTCGACTATTTGCCTTATCTTCAACTCAAAATATCGAGTACTCAAGTTATCGACTATTCAAAATCAATAATCATAACTGAAGTTAACTATTTGAAGTTACTTCAAGTAACATTAAATTACTTCAACAAATGAGTCCAAGTTATCAACAAATGTTCACTTCTTCAAGAATTCAACTTTTAACAAACAAATCTTATGCGCATCAGATTTCATGAACTCTCGTCAAGAAATCAAGTCATCGCGAACACATTATGTTAAAAGGACTTCTTACAGTAAGTTTTGCGAGGGCACCATTTCTTCGTAACAACTGTTTTCTTTAACCTCCGATCGCCATCCCAATCATCATCCCAATCATCATCATCATCAGCAGCAGCAGCTGTCATAAGTCCACTGCTGGACAAAGGCCTTTCCCATCGCCTTCTATGACGACCTAGATTGTGCCACGTCTTACCGGCAAACATTTCTATTTCATCCCTCCATCTTGTGTCGGGTCTTTTCCTACTGCGTTTACTGTCCCATGGGCACCAATCGGTTAGTCTTTCCCCCCATCTATTGTCATCTTGCTAGGTGGCCAGCCCATCTCCATTTTTGCTGCTTAATTATTTGTATAATATCTTTCACTCTAGTCTTCCGTCTGATCCAAGTTGATCTTTTTCTATCTCTTAGAGTTATTCCTAGCATTGCTCTTTCCATCGCTCTCTGTGCTATTCTAAGTTGGTTTTCAGCTCGTTTTGTTAATTTCCATGTTTCGCATCCGTAAGTCATGGCTGGTATTATGCAACCGTTGTATACTTAACGCTTTAAGCACATTGGCAAGGTGCTCTTCACAATGTCTCTATTCATACCAAATGCTTTCCAACCTATCGTAATGCGTCGTTTTATTTCGCTGCCATGGTCTTTCTCTAACTAATTACCTGTCATAGATAGATGTATTCATTAACCACTTCTAGAGTCTCGCCTTCTATCTTTATGACCTTTTTGGGGACTTTATCGTTGAACATTACTTTTGTCATTGTTCTGTTCATCTTTAAGCCTACTTTTTTACTTTCCCTATTTAGATCGGTTAACATGTTTTGTAATTCTTCGGATGCTTCCGACGTCATAAAAATGTCATCGGCAAATCTTAAGTGGCTTAAGTATTCTCCATCTATGTTTATTCCCATTCCTTCCCAATCAGTTTTCCGAAAGCTGCTTTAGTTTGATCGTGGCATTTAAAATCTATCAAAAATCCCAATAGAATCAAAATGTCCACAGTTTAATCTTATGTGCCAGGTAGATGAAGCTCTTTAGCATTAAGGCGATAAACATTTGCTGGCTTGACTCGAATCATAGACAATCTTTGTTTAAACCTCAATTGCTAAGATGAACTGTGGAATTTCAACAGATCCTATTATTTACTACTACTACTACTACTACTATTTATCAACCTTTTAAAGTCCGTTGTTGCATATAGGCCTTCTCCAAGGTCTGACAGATTTTTCGCTCCTGGGCGTCACCGTGGACAAACATTCTGAACTTATTCAAATCATCACGCCTTCCTGATTTTTGCCGGGCAAAATTTCGCCTATGATCTTGAGGGATCCACGTTGTGAGTCGCGATGTCCAGCGATTGTCAGACATTTTCTCAAATGGCCCGAAAAAGAAGAAAAAAACAGGTATAATAGAAATATTTACTAGGCATATATTAACGTGATACTTGATAAAATAAATCATATTGTTTACTGTGTTAGTATCTAATGCATTTATTAATTTATCAGCAATATTATCTTAATTTAGTATGTTCATTAGATGAAACATTGTCAACCTTCATTATTTATTTGTGATCTATGGCATTGAGTAAACTGAGCAGATTAATTTTTGATCTATGTTATTGAGTAAACAGTGCAGATTGAAAAAAAAGGATGATAAAGAGCTTAACTGTTTATTCACTGTCGTAAATTGGCAGCCTGAAAAGATTTACGATAAAAAAGCAACTAAAAAATTAAGATGAAAGAAAATATTAGTAACACATCTTGAAGTATAAACGGTCCCCGGCAGAAAACAGTTGAAATGGTGAGATGGAGAGAGTGGTAATTAATTGTTTATTAGGACCGTTAACTCGGAGATACCCGATTTCTTTTTATTCAAACTATACAATTCTTAAAGGCGTTACATATTTTCAGTAATTAGGTACCCAAAACCTGTGTAACAATTTTCATTCTAATCGGTTCAGCAGTTCCAAAGTTCAGTATTTTTTGCATGTTGACATATGGTTATTTACAAATAAAATGTAAACAAACAATCGGATCGACCATAACTCACCACTTTTCAATTCCTGGAGTTTTGTCAACATTATAGCCAAATTTCAGCAAAATCGGTCAAGATTTGAGAAATTTTGCCAATTGTAAATAAAAACAACGCTTTTGCTTATAAAGTGTAAACAAACAATCGGATCGGCCACAACTCCCCGCCCCCACACACCCGGTAGAATCTCTCCACAGGCCAACATACAAAATTTCATTGAAATATATTAAGGAATAACGAAGTTATCCAATTGAGAAAAAGGACACAACGACAACGACGAAGACAGACACCGCCGAGGACAGAAATTCAAAATAATAATAGTTTACTAATTTATCATTGTGGTGAATTTTCAAAGCCTTCACAAAAGTTAATATTCCTTACGAAAATTATTCCCCTTCTGCCTTACCATTCTTCTCTATTACATTAATTCTTACATTTTGCTGTGCCCTGGCCGGCATAAAAGTGACATAATGTTGTCCATGGCTAAATACTGGTTGTAACATGTATATTCCAATATACATGTTACAATATATAATATACATGTATATTTCAGGCAACATAGTGGAAGAGCTAAGCACAACTTAGAAATAGGTTACGTATCGCTAAATACAACTCAAACATTTCATATATAGACAAGGACTCGTTCCTTATACTACATAAGACTCATGTCCGTCCACACCTAGATTACTGTGCACTGCCCTGGTCATCGTACTTGAAGAGAGATAATAATCTTTTAGAAAAAGTCCAGAGACGAGCAACTAAGCTAGTACTGGAATTAAGAATTATGATTTATGAGGATAGGCTAAAAGTGTTAGGGTTAAAATCGTTCGAAAATAGTAGAGATCGGGGAGACTTAATAGAAATGTTAGATTATGCGTGGTTTAGAAGTAGTAAACCCTGATGTATTCTTTTACTAGAAGTGGGTACAAGGGACTGAGAGGCCACACATATACGGTAGAAGCAAATAGAAGTAGATTGAATATCTGAAATGTTTTTGTCTAATTAATTGTTTTACAGTAGATTTGCTGCATAAGTCAAATATATTTCTTATTGGAGGCGTCAGAGGTGAGACAGGGAATGAGGATAGGTGCAGTTGACTCATATCATTTAATATCGCCAAATCATATTGAGAAATGTTCAAGATTATGCATGGTTTAGAAGTAGTAAACACTGATGTATTTTTTATTAGAAGGGGGTACAAGGGACTGAGAGGTTACACATATAGGGTAGAAGCAGATAGAAGAAATTCTTTTTTAGCAATAGAGTGGTGGGACTTTGGAATAGATTACCGGAATATGTAGAGCTATCAACAGATGCAAATGATTTTAAGAAGAATTGTGATGTTTATTACACCACCGCAAATGTTTAAGGCCCTAGATATTGGATAAATATTATAGTTATGATATGTACTTGTATATACAAATTGTATACTTTTTTCGCACTAAAATAAAAATGTTCTAAAAAATGTTCTAACACTTAGTTTTTGTTTGATGAAGTGTCACTTTATTTAGAATTTTGGTTACAGAGAGGAGAAAAGGTTGAACGAGGGATGAGTTTTTCTTTCTCGGTCAAATCGCCGTCGAGGCGACAAGACATCAAGTGTATTCTGACTCTTACATTTCTGCTGATGTTGATGCCAACCTGGCACTTCCTGGTTCTGCCTGCTCTGGCTGACTGCTGACTGCTGACTGTCGATGGCAGAGTGCGAATCCCCCGCGACTAATATCCCCGAATCACAGAATATGGCATGGCCTAATAGCCGAATGACCTCTTTTATAAGCACTCATCGTCAAAACCGATTAATTACACGTATGCTTAAATTCGCATCAATTTATCCCGCCTCCACGTGATGTTGTCATGGTTTCTGTGGCAAGTAGGTTTTACTGAATGGAGTTGCTATCCCAACGCTCTACGATCCTATATTATCCGGGTTTAAGTTAGACTTGCGTGTAGCGCCAAAGCTCCCCAGCTGCCATGCTATTTACCGTTGTGGTGGATTCATGCCTTTCCAAAGGGAATTAGTGCGAAGTGAACGAATGGCCGAATCTCGAACTCGGTTCGCCGATTCCGTTTTCGGCGCCAGTAACCGTTACGCCACCCAGCCAGTGTTGCCAACTCAAAAAATATTTTCGCGCTAGGTTGATTCTTTAAAATAGCCCAAAATGGCCAAAAACCATAAAAAGGACGCTAAAAATGGTAAAAAATAGCCAGAAAATGGCCACAAACGGACAAAATGTTTTAGGCAAAAACGCGCTAATTTAGCGCTTTTTACACTGCCAAAACAAGAAACGCGCTAAATCTGGCACGAAACGCGCTAAATTGGCAACACTGCACCCAGCACGTTAAAGATGTTTTTATTTCAATTTTTTATTTTAATGATTTAATTAATTGATAAAGAAAAACATATTAAATATTACTACAGTCTAAATTACATTTTTTGTTTTGTTTTACTTTGTTTTGGGTTTTTTTTATTTGATTCTTAATGTCGCAGAAATTGCGTTGTGCGCAATTTAAATCCGTAACCTCTGTATGCAGCAGGTAGGGCCCTACCACCGAGCCCTTTAAATATAATATAATGCTCTGAATATCATTGTATCCTGTCTGTTTACCACCCAGTAGTTTAAGAGTTGGAAGATACGATGAAAGCGTAACGTAAGTATACAGAAACAAGTAAATAATAAGGATATTATACGTTGTTGCTGCTTTTAGTGCTCTTACGGAAGTAGCGGTGGAATTTGTGGTTGCAGTAGCAATGGTAACAATGTTAGCAGAGCTGAGACGGAACATCTGATGAACACTAAGATAACCATTTGAATGTTAACAGTCATCGACGGGAGCGTAAGAGACGGCGGGGAAAAACCTCTACTGACTTTCACGTTAACACTTTAATGATCTTTGATCTCTTCCAATAGATTTAAATCTCACAGACTGAAAATCAATAGTGTTAATCGAAATACTGGAGAGAGAGAGAGGGAGAGAGGGAGAGAGAGGGGGCGGGAGAGAGAGTGGGTAGAAAAATAGCTGTCCAAAAAAGTCACGATTTTGGCATTTCTCCCACAAACTCGTTACTAAGCGGAGTTATTCAATTTATGTTAAAAATGTGCTGCTCGTTAGGTAAAAGGTGTCGAAGATGGTATCGTAATTTTTCTGCTGTGTGTTATTGATGATTAAAGAATTATGTTTGAAAGATACTGTGAGTGAATCAGTTCTTACAGCTTCGTCTTCCTTCCACTCGCCCGCCTCCCTTCATAAGTGTATTGCTCCCTGCTTTTCTTCTTTTTTTTTTAAAGATTTTGTTTGTTTTTACTGCTCTTTCTTCACTTTTCCCCCCCAAATTATCTCTAAATTTAAAGCATTTTCTTTTTTCTCTTCGGCTTAAAAATATTCTTTCAGTTTATGTTCGCGTCTACAATTTTGAAAAATGAATTCTTCCTTATTTAAAAAAATATTTAGACTTATTTAAACATTTTATGAGATGAACGCTTATTCTTTTTTTTTTAAATCGGATATTTGAAATATCAACCGATATTGTTAACCAAGTCGAAAAAAACTAGAAACAATTTTGTTTCGGCAGTAATTTGTTGTGCTTTTAATCCGTTATACGTTAACAATCTTCCTGGGAGTTGTTAGTTTTTAGAAAAACAGTTTTTTTAAGGTTTTACGAGGGGTTTCTATTTACAATGTAACTGTATGGTAAACGGGACCGTTATTTTCAGACCGTTGTATGGAAGTGAGGCTTCGAAGTATACGTTTACTTCCCTTGAAGGTTGTTAACTAGTTTTTTAAATATATTTTGATGACGATTTTTATGTGCTTTGATTAAGATTTTTTGGTGGCGGGCCACGCGGTGCTGCCCCAGAGTGCGCAAAACCCTCTCCCCGAGTGCCCCAAACCCTCTCCCCGGGTGCCCCCCAGCCTGTGGACACACACGTACCCCCGAGCTGCCCCGCTTTACTGGCGAAAACAAAATTGTTTCTATCTTCTTTCGACTTGGTTAATGGATGTAGATCTTTACCCCAAAAAATCTTTTATAACAATCTGATCCTTAACAAAACGCAAGAATAAGTTATTTTTTTCATTGAACAGATAATGCACATCGAAAAGAACTGTCTTGTTCAGCTCATTTAACTAACATAAACATCTGTTTTAGCACTTCAACAATATGTGAAACACCCTCAAAGAGTTTCTATTGCATTTTTTATATTTAAAACAGCAGAAAAGAAATGTTTTGGGATCAGACTATCAAAGCAGATAAAAAAAATGCAGTGATCTGAAATATACGGCAAACCTAAGCTAATATACTTCAGCCACAAGTGAATCCAAGGACTGTCCGGAAAATCCCCAGCTATTTCGAATATCTCAATAACCGGTTGCGTGGCCTCGATGAAACTTGGCAACTAATCGCAGGGGCCGTTACTGCGCATGCGTCAACAGAAATTCTCCCGTCGGGTTACTCAGTCGGCAGTGGGGCGCCATTGAGTGGGCTTGTGTGCTGTGTGATCGTTGCATTCACAATGATCGATTCCTGCCAATTCTCCACGTCTTGTGCCGGGTTTGGCAAAACATCGTATCGACAAGGTCTGTTATTTCTCCGACCATTCCAGATTTGGCTCACTTCGACCTCTGGCTTTTCCCAAAGAGATTTTAGGCTGCGGGCGAGATTAAGGAGAAGGCAAAGAGGCAGTTGATGGCGATCCTGAAAGAGGACTTTGCAGACTGTTTTGAAATGCTGAAGGGGAGCCCTTTTGTAGGTGAGTAAGGCACCATTGCCTTTGGTAGGCTATTTTTTTTTCATTCGTATTAAACGGCCGTATACTTTCCGGTCATACCTCATACTCGATAAACAATATTGCACAGTATTAATTATCAGAAATATCAGACAGAAACATCAGCCGTCTCAGCTCTTATTGCAGTAAATTTCCTAGCCTGATTTCCCATTATAAAATCTATTTCTGATATTAGCCTAATAAATGTGTCGAAGAAGAAATATTAGAATATATAAGCTTTATTGAACTATCATGAATGTATTGAGTCTGGACTTAAGGTATTATTCGTTTCTGTTCATAAAGTATGATTCGCTGAGAAGGTAAATTAAAAATTGGATATGCGTAGCCATTACGTAGGCACGTCAATAAGTCCGAACTCTAATAATGGAAAAGGCAATTATTTTACGAAACAAATATTTATTTTTCAACATAATTCTTTGTCAATACACTTAATCCAGGGTTACGGTACTTTCGTCTACACCACTTTAGCAAATATCA
>VCCN01000819.1:12146197-12158325 GCA_006491835.1 Architeuthis dux | reverse complement strand
CCTTTCTCTGTTGTCATTGGACGTCGATATTTTATCGCTAGTGTGTCTTGTTTAGACACAAGTGATTCTTTTTGGCGAGAAACGTATGAATGATTAATAGAAGCGTGACGAGTATGATGGATGGATGGATTACAATGAATGCCGCTGAGAATTCTGGGAAAATAACGTCTCTAAGATGGTTAGTATGATTAGACGTGATGTGATCAGTAACGATTTTTTTTTAATGCTCACCGAATAATCGAATTAGGCAAAGCTTTTTCGAAGTGCCAACGTCACTGATGCCTGTCATGGCTGTCGCTGTTTGGGTTCATAAAAGATTTTTCAAAATTATTTATTCGAATATCGGAGATGAGCTGAAGGCCTATATGAGAAATTACGTCTGTGTCGTTAAAAAAACAAAGGCCTGTGTTTCTTAAAATAGACTGTATGCATTAGTTTTTAGGGACATCAATAATTCTGTAGCCTGGCATCTGTCTGGAGAAGGACGCTCCTGTCAAACCTACGACATATGGGCTCTGCTCCTATCCGTGCCACTCCGGTGGTTTAAATGGTGGGGTCGACCCTGGGCAAGACGCACTTCACCTTAAAACTACATTGCTCAAGCTGGAGGGTTTACTCCGCACATAGGCCCCGCCGTCTATGGTCCAAATGTTGTGGAAAACCAACCGCACAATCTTCGTTCTCGAAGCCATCTTGATACCAGATGAAATGCAAACACACACACACCCATACTACTGATACCTTCTCTTCTATGAGATCTTGATACCAGATGAAATGCAAACACACACACACCCTACTATTGATACCTTCTCTTCTATGAGATCTTGATACCAGATTTATATCTTAGCCGTGCTATGCCTCTTTCTCTGTCTTTATATATGTTTCTTTCACTGTATCACTATCTTAGCCTCTTGTTTCCCCTTTCTCTCTCCCTTACTCTTTCTACCTTCCCCCATCTCTCTTTGTGTATTTATTTTCCTCTCTTAGTTTGCATCTTTCCTTCTGTTTCTTCCCTGCTGTCTGTCTCTCACCCTCTCTTCTTCTGTTTCTGTTTCTTCTTCTCTGTTTGTTTTTCCCTTACTGTATCACACTCCCACTCGATATATCCTTCCGCCATCCAGTTTAAGAACCAAAGTCAATGTGAGCAGCAAGAAGTCTAGAATGATTGAAGAAAAAGCAGGGTGAACCCTGGTTAAAGAGAGAATCCATCATTTCGACCACTCTAAAAACAAATGCACTTTTACTGAAGTCATTTCTATGACAAATTTCACAAGCTTAGCGATAGCCTTGACCTTCCAATAATCCTGAAGCAAACAAATGTTGTTGTTTTTTAAATTGAAAAACTAGTTGACGCTTACGGACAGTATTTTCAGCTAGTTCCTGCGAAGGTCTAAATGAGGCCTTTGGCTCCAATGAGAGAGCAAAACTGTTTTTTGTGGTACCTTAATTCAATGCACCTAGCTACAATGCAGTTTCGGCTACTTAACCATTAACCCTAAACCTTGTTCGATGAGTGTATACGCAATGTGTAGAAACTCGTATGATAAACAGTGTGATTCTTCGGTTTCTCTGTCCGTAACAATGGATTCTTCCACTTAAAGGCAAAAGTTTTGCTGATAAAAATACCTCCTAACAACCATTGGAAACTATGGACTCTTTTACTGAAAGGAATTAGGTATTTTCTTTTCTCAAAAGATCATATTATAGGAATTCAAATATATCTGTAATTCTTTTCGGGGAGATTAATTAGTATTTTAATAAATCCAACGGAAATCTGAGGAACATTGAGTTAAACCCGGGCGGAGAATCATTTCCCCCTGCGAACCGTAATGTTTTATCAATGATAGAGTGCGGATACATTTTAACCCTTCATGGGGTACTATATATGATCACCTGAGAACCCGTCAGTCACATGCAAATATTGTAGCCACAAAGACAACATAATCCGCACCAATGTGGTCTGCTAACTTAGAAAAATACACTTGTGCTTGAACAAAGAGGCATACCACGCCCCATTAAATTAACTTGTTTTGGCCCACACAATAAAATTTTAAAATCAACCCAGTGTCATTTTTTTTTGTAAATATCAATGTTTTGTATCTATTCATTATATTGAATGTTATTCTTTAATTCTTTGTTTTATTTAACTTTCTACTTTAATTTTTATATTTTATATTTTTGGTCACTTTTGTGGCGAGGCACCATATATGATCACTTCATCAGAAAAAATTTCAGAAAACTTTCAACTGAAAATATCTTCTAATTAGGTCTAGTTTAACATACAAAGAGGTTGTTTTGATATATAAAATATTTTTACTCTTTAAAGGGTTAACGGTCACGTACAGATAAACAGAATCAGACTTTTAGTACTATACACATAGATCATTATTATCAGAGTGAGCGCGAACGCATTATTATTCTGTTGATATTTTCAAAAGTTAACTTGCGAAAAACATGCCACATTGCTAATATCCCATTAGCACACACAGGGATATGAGGATATGTGTGGTTCCTGATTTAGGCTGTCAGTTACAGACAGGTGGACACACACTTGGGGAATTATAGCAGAATAACATACACTGTTGTTTCCAGTGGGAAATGAAAGACATTGAAAACCTTTACTTAAGGATTTCCATTCAAATAAGCCTTGTATAATCATCATCTTTTCGACAGTGCTAAAAGTAAAAGGAATCAATATTTAGTATTAAGTAACGTCAAAAAATCGTTCGGTTTATTAAGTAAAACTACGAGACATTTTTTTTTCGACCTTAACTTCATTGAATAACATATTTATCACACCGCTTTTTATTAAATTTGACTAGTTTTTATCTTTAATCTAATTTTAATTGTTGTTATACAACTTATTAGTTTTATTGCAACGAATAACAGCGAAATCGGAAATAAAGAGTACGCCTTTGATGAGAATCGAACACACACCCTCATTGCCAAAGTGAGACTAGTTTACGCCTAGCTGCTTTTACCAATCGGCCAAGAAGATTACATGGATTAGCAGAAGCTAATTCACACTTATAAACTTACTCCCTACAACCGACTCGACGCGCCATCTTTATGTAGTAGTCTTTTTTATAAATCAATCTTTATTATTATTGGATGAAGTATTGTAATACACCACTTTTTATTAAATTCGACTAGATTTTACATTCAACCTAATTTTAGTTGTTGTTATACAACTTATTAATTCGTGCCACTGATTCTATTGCCATATGGCAACGAATAATAGCGCAACCGGAAATGAAGAGCAAGCCTTCGGTGAGAATCGAACTCACACCCGCATTGCCAGAGGGAGACTAGTTTACGCCTAGTTTAAAATTAGGTTGAAGGTAAAAACTAGTCAAATTTAATAAAAAAGTAATGTGTTACAATACTTCATCCAATAATAATAATATTTATCATGTTGTTCCACTATCTTCGAGCAACTTCATAATTTCATCCCCCCAGAACATTTGATCTTTCTCAGCAAAGAACTGCTCAAAGTGCCTTTTGAAGTCTTCTGGAAAACTGAATTCTTTTTCATTAAGAGAATTCTGTAAAGACCTAAATAATGGTACGCCAAAGGTGCAATATCTGGTGAATACGCTGTATGAGTGGAAATTTCCGAGCGAAGCTGTGACAATTTTTGCCAAGTAACCGAAGAAACATGCGGTCTAGCGTTATCCTGATAGAATAGTACGCCCTTTCTCGTAACGAATTCAGGGCGCTTTTCGTCGATTGCTGTTTCCAATTGGTCTTCTTGGGGGTTGTACTTGTTCGGATAAATCGTTTGCTTTTCTAGAATGAGAAAAATCTGGATTGAATAAAGGGCTCGGGTCGAAATTCCCCGAAGGTTGCCAACTAGAACAGATACCTGAAGAAGGTTGGAGGGTACAACGGCCGAAACGCTGTGACTATAACAACCACTAGTCCGAGTAAATTGATAATTCCTCATCTTAGAAATTCAGATGAAAATTTGAGATCTTTCAGAAAAGCTTGGCATTTCTTCCATGACTGTCCCTTGTGATTTGTCTGCAATAAAAAAAGCTATTATAAAGGGATTTCGCATGAATTAACAGACAGTCAGAAACTGCGTCGCTTTGAGGTGTGCTTTGAACTGTTTACTCGCTACAATAATGTGTCATTATTAGAGCGCGTACTGTAGTGCGATGGTTAGCAAGCTATTCTTACAGCCCAAGTCACTAGTGTAGTGAGATAGTGAGATCGATGCTCACCGGGTCTCTCACACGTGTGGTCTTGTTCTAGACTAAGTTAAGCATAGTTAAAATAAAATAAAGGCTGCATCGCTGTGGGGTAATTGTTAGCAGATCATTACTACTCTGTAGCGAGTTTTATCCTCACTGGGTGCCCCAATTTTGAAGCCTTGTGTTAGACAATTGAGTGACTAACCAGACATGTTTGTTATTGATTTAATACTAGTAATATTAGTAGCAGCAATATTGTCTTGATTTTTTTTATTAGATGAAGCATTGTCAGCCATTATTATTACTATTACATTTTTACTAGTATTTTTTTAGACTGACGGCCTCTCTGTTTACTAACGCAATTTGCTACGACACAAGGTAAAATTTGAATTATTGGAAGTGGTTCAATATTAGCTCATTAGCCTTGAAAATCGTTAACAGTGAGTTCGATCCTGGTTTAGTGTCAGAGTTGGCGTAGCTCAATAAATATCTGCATTGACCGAGCTTGTAGAATCGTTTAAACTCTCGTGGTGCGGTTAAAATGATCGATTGCTAGAATTTTATAGCTGTCCAATGCTTGAAAATCTATTAAGCAGTCACCGTTAAAAAGAGCGAGCCAATGAATTTGCAAGGAAAGCGAAACGGACAGAAACATCTTTTCTCGTTCACTTGCTGGGAACGAAAATAAAATTGCTGTGTCAATGCTGATCAGGGGTGATTAATGCAACGTTCTTTCATTTGCAGAGACCAAAGGACAGTCTCCACAGAAGCACTGAATACAGACGTACTGAACGGACAGCCTTACAATTATAATAACATTGAGATCTCAAACCTACAAATCCAGATATGTTATTTGCGAAATTCAGTGTAGATTGAATTCGGCAGTTACAAGCGCTCCACACAGAAGGCGATACGTTCTTCGGCCTTCCTCGGACGTATGTTGCATCATGTTTATAATGGATATAAAATTATCCATCATTTGATTTCATACTGTCGACATCGAGAGCCGCATTATATTCGTGCCTAAAATACGAACGTGAGAATGGAGAGGCCAACAAAGTGTAGGATTAAAAGACTCCTGCCTACCAAGAGACCTTAGTTAGCCCAATCAGTAGAGAAGTACCTGCGTATAAGGTAGCTTCCTAGATGGACGCGGGTTCGTTTCTTTATTCACATTTACGATTTAGGTCGCTCGCTTAGCAGTCGCTCACACCGGCGCCGGGCAAATATAGGCTCTCAACTAATAAATGTTATTATAATTGATTCATAGTTATGAATTTACATTTATTGTTATAAATTCATCGTAATATTATTAAATTCATTGCTACATTATAAAACATTACTATGAAATTTATTTTTATTTTTTATTATTAATAACCGCTACCACAACATACCAGTTTAAACACTGTTGCTAGGTTTAGGTGATTCGTGTGTTCTAGCATTTATCCGGACTTCGCCCAGCCCTAACTGTTCATAGTAGAAACTTGAAATTTTGCACACACACTCCCCTCAATAAGTAGGGAAAATATATATTTTTGAAAATTCCCCCCAAATAAGTTTTTTTTACAATTTACAATGTAATTCTTTGCTAAATTGGTCGTTTACTTTTTGACAAATTCGGACTTTCTAGTGATGCAACAAAAGCTAAGAGAAGTATCTTATCCAATGATCAACCGTTTTTCAAATGTTTTTCAATTCATTTCATATTTATGGTATTGTTGATCACTGTCTAACGGTGATCTGCTGATCATCGCTCTACACTGGTCAGTTTACAACACTATTGGATTGTACATGTATGTCATTCTCCCCAAGCCAAAACAAACGTATAAACACCAACAATATGCTTATAGTGAAATTTAAAGTTCAGTGAGAGACTTAGTGGCATAGAACATTTAGATTGATCTATCCTCGGTCAAAGGAAGGTCAAAGAACGGCTGAATCATCGGCCGAAACGTGGTGCTAAAAACAACAAGACTAAAAGTACAAGTCCGAAAAATGTACAGAGAAATACTTCATCTAATAACTTCAGAAAACAGTCAGTAAAGTAAGTGACTCTGACACAGAACTAAATAATTAAATAGATGAATAGTTGTTTTTTCTTTTCTGTTTTTTTCTCTCCTTTTTTGTGTTATTTACGCAGGGAGTGTAATCTTCCGGCTGGAGTGAACAATCAGTTCGCAGGCAGACTAACTGAACCTATTTTCTCAGACACAAAGCTTCAGTTGTGTCACTGCTCGTGTAGATCAAAAATCTTTGCTAATGGCTTACAAAAACCAAATCTCTTACAAATTGATTCATACGCGTATTCGAGTTATTTTTATGCTATCGTTTAATTGTTCACTGGGCGACCTTTTCAATAAATCCAATGTCAGGTACCAAATGACACAGTAAGTGATAGCATTTCAAAGCAGTTTTTGTCTTTGTCTTAGCGATGAATTGTTATTAATATTTAGTGAATTTGGGACACCTTCCCCATCTTCATTGCGGGGGGGGGGGCGTTCGTTCTCCACAACATTTCAGCCAAGTCATTCTTCAAACTTCTTCAGGTCGAACCTGATATATCTTTTAGTTGCATTGTAGATTATTTCCTCATAGTGGGGCAGCATAGCTCAACGTGACGTGGCCAACGACTTTTGACAGCATGCCGTGTTGGGGGTGATCAATTAGACAATGGGGGGGTGATCAATGAATAAGCTAATTTCTAAATAAAAGTCCGAATTGACATTATAAAATCCTGAAATCTTCCGGACACATACTAAAGAACTACTTTAGCATAAACTTACATAAATTGGACCCTACACTCGACTAAAAACCTATTTAGGAGGGGAATATTTCTAGACATAATAAGGAGTAATTGTTTAAATATTCAGCCATCTAACTCCACCGGTGCGGCCTGTATGCGCGATGCATACATAGCCAGCCAGTCAACCAGACCAACTTGAAAACTGAAGAAACCTATGGTGACAGTTTTGATTGGCGGTTTCTAATATTTGTGTTGCTGAAAACATGGAAACAGCAGCTTGGGGTGGCCAAAATGTTCTATGCCGGTTCTAACCGCTGGCAGCCATTTTGGAAAATGGCTGCCAGCGGTTAGTGGAATAGAATATTTTGGCCACCCTCAAAATGGCTGCCAGGGTCATCAGAATGCCAATCTGCAATGGCCCAATATCCAGATTTCTTCTAAATATGTTAAGTTATACATCTACCAAATTTGGCGCTTTCATCACAAAATGAATAATAGGTTAGTTATGCCGCCCCACTATCAGTTTTCTTCTTTTTTTTGTGATAGGTAGACACCCGTTATTACGGCACCGCTATAACAAATTTGCCGTTATAAAGGATGAATTTAAAAAATACGACATGTGAATTAAAAAATACTGCATGCAAATTATAAGATACGGCATGCAAATTATTCACTTTTTAATTTGCTAGGGAAAACAATGGTCTTACGAGTATATAAAAAATAACCCGGTTTGTTGGAAAAATGGACGCATGGCATGTAATTAGGAGCAGATGGTTTTGAATAAGCTGGCTACGAATCAAGAGATTTGATTGTAAATAGAGATATGTTGATTGTCAGTCAGGGAGAGAGAGTGATTTGGGCCGTAACGGTCAGCTGACTGTGCGTAGGCAAAGTTAATTAGGCATGACAAAAATTCGCTTAAAATGTCAGTATCTTTCTTTCTCTCTCTCCGTGCCCAACGATTTTGTAATGTATACACTGGCATTTCCCCTCGCTGGGCGATATGTAAATATGTCCGTTTCTCGCAACGAGAAATTTGCTGCGGAATATAAGAGCGTTGCTGTTTCTTTTTTCTTCGGTGCAGTCCTTGCACCTACTAATACTATGTCTGCATGTTAATAACAACAATAACATGAGTATGAAACAGACAGATAGATAGATAGATAGATCCCAAAACGTTTATACGAGCGTGTATCAATAAGTTCATAGTCTGACACCGAGTTATTAGCCAAATTCTTATCAGAAATGTTCACTGTAAAATGTTTGATCTGTGTGAATAATATTCACCACTGAATTAATTTCATTGACAAGGAAGGAGATTATGTTGTGTAAAATAAATGCTTTTTTTCATCATTAGCCTTCGGACTTATTGATGTACTTATATATACATTTCCAGGATAACCTTTGTATCATTCTTTTACATGTAAGAATGCTGTTATTGTGCATTTCTAACAACTTATAACTCTGCGAAGTCGTTTCTTTTATTAAATTGTGTTAAATACACTATATTTATAAAACGAAATCTTCCAAATCAAAAATAATTTTTACTGCTGATCGAAAGGTGGAAATGAGTCATAAATTTGTCGGAAGCCATTACCAGAAAGAATTGATTCACTCCCGCCGGACATTAAATAAGTTTAATAAACTTTGGTTTTGTAAAGAAAGATAACGACTGTGATGTCTTTAACCCTTTATAGGGCAGTCCTAAAAATATTTTAGATATCAAAACAACCTTTCTGTATGTTAAACTAGACCTAATTACAAGATATTTTCAGTTGCAAGTTTTTTTTGTATATGGGGGCAAAATCCCCTCTGATGAAGGGATCATATATGGTGGCTCGCCCAAAAAGTGACCAAAAATGGAAAATATGAAAAAATTAAAATTTAAGTAGAAAGTTAAATAAAACATAGAATTAAAGAATAACATTCAATATAATGAATAGCTACAAAAGAATTGATATTGACGAAAAGAAATGGTTGATTTTAAGATTATTTGCTCGGGCCAAAAACAGGCTATTCTATTGGGGTGTGGTATGCTTCAAAACAGTTTCTGTCTTTGTTCAAGCACAAGTGTACTTTGCAAAGCTTGATGACCACATTGGTGCAGATTATGTTGTCTTTGTGGCTACAATATTTGCATGTGGCTGACGGGTCCTCAGGTGATCATATATAGTCGTCTCATAAAGGGTTAAAACGTATCCGCACTCTATCATTGATAAAACATTACGGTTCGCAGGGGGAGATGATTCTCCGTCCGGGTGTAACTCAATGTTCCTCAGCTTTCCGTTGTGTTTATTAAAATACTAATTAATCTCCCTGAAAATAATTACAGATTGATTTGAATTTCTACAATATGATCTTTTGAGAAAAGAAAATACCTAATTCCTTTCAGCAAAAGAGTTTCCAATGGTTGTTAGGAGGTATTTTTATCAGCAAAATTGTTAGCTTTAAGTGGTCCATTGTTACGGACAGAGATTCAGAAGAATCACACTGTTTATCATACGAGTTTCTACACATGCGTATACGTTATGCAATCATCAATCAAAGGAAATTATTATTAAATTAATAACTAAGCAAAAATGTAATTAAATTATGAATTCAGTCTAACGTATATCGATTAGTTTATGATGATCATATTGGACAAGACAAGTTTGTGTTTGTTTTTTCAAAGTAAATTCGAAGTCTTTGATGTGGTATCTGAGAATGTTTCTCCCTTTTCCTCATTTCTTATTAGTTTATTTTATTATTCCATACAACAAAACACCCGGGCAAAAACTAACTCGTCACTACATTTCAAATAACGACTGCACTATCAACGACTCTACACAAGCAATTTACACACATACACAGGATATTTTTTCATGTATAGACACGATTACAATAGCGAAAATAATGTATAATCCATCACCTTTCAAAGAAATGTGGTAGACATCAAAAATACCGTTCACTACTGATCTACAAAATATTTATATAAAGAACTTCGCTATTTTTTGTGACTCCTATTTCCAATTTGTAATTCTATTTTCTCACTTTTATTTACTTTATGGTTATTTTTTCATTTTTAATTTGTCATCATCATCAGCCGTTATAAGTCCACTGCTGGACGAAGGCCTTTCCCATCTCCTTCCATGACAACCTATCTTGTGCTAATCACTGCCAAGTCTTACCGGCAAACTTTTCTATCTCGTCCCTCCATCTTGTGTCAGGCCGTTTCCTACTTCTTTTACTATCCCATAGGCACCAATCTGTTAGTCTTTTCCACCATCTATTGTCATCTCTTCTCGCTATTCCTCACTATATATATTTTCTTCTTTTTATTATCACTACTTTCTAGATTATGACTATTTTCACTGTTTATTTTTTAATTTATTTTTATTTCTATTTCTATTTTGTTATGTTTATATATTTTTTATGCGTATATTTGTCTATTTTATTATATATTTTTAAAGATCTAATTCTGTGTAAAACATTATTATTATTTTTATTCTTACTGTTTCTCATTTTGTTGTACTTATTGGTTCAGTTCTATTTTATTCAATTTTTCCCTATTTAATTCATTTTATTTATTTGTATATGTATTTTTTATCCTTTTTTAAAATTTTACTTACCTATGTTTACGTTTGACATTCCATGAATTTAGAAATTTAGAAATTCAGAGAATACATAAATTCGTACTGACAAGGTCTGAGCATATATTATCAACATATTAACTCCATAAACACCCATACGCGCGCGCACACACACACACACTCACACATACACACACTCGCACGCGCACACCCACACCCACACACACATACATACACTCAACACACACACTCAACCTACACACACACGCATGCACTCACACACACACACACTCACACACACGCACCAGCCACTTTACAACACATAGACTTTAATGACCAAAGGAAGCCATACATCAAATGACCAGATAAGTTCTATCCATAAGTTACAAGTATGTACACCCCACCCAAGGTTAAACTAAAGCTATAAACAACACTTCTCCTCCCACAGCAACCACCCACCCACACACTAACCAAAGGCCCTAACAGTAATTTAATTAAGAATTTATTTTAATTTAAATCATTGTAATTTAATTGAAAACTAAAAGAAATCAACTTTACTTGTATTTATTTTGTGCAACATAGCAAATTATATGGTTACTGTTTGATTAAAATCATTTTGTGTAAATAAAAAAAAAGAATAGAAAAGAAAAAAAGATAGTTTAAAAAGAAAAGAATTCCGTTGGCGTAGCAATGGGCATTTTCTTTGTTTAAAAAAATTGTCGACACGCCATTTTGAAAACGTTATTAAAAATACAAAAAGTTCGTTCTCAATTGTTTTCTTGTTTTTGCGGGAAAGGAAAAAAAACAAAGTTTTGTCAAGAGAAAAACCAAAAACAGATTTTCAATAACAGTGTAGAATTTGAAAATATAATGGTATTGCAAAATTATTTATTTGTACATGACTCATTAAATAAAGTATCCTCACCTTGTGTTCAATAGTATTTTAGACGAACGAAAGACATTCATTCATTAAAGTACAAAAGGCTCCACATTGGAATGCCTCTATGTTCCGTCTTGCATAACAACTAGATATGGATTAAATTCGATCACCAAAAAATGCATTTCTGATTGGAATAATGTAAGATTGATCACAATTTAAACTCAAATCTAATATCAAATATAAATTTCATTCAATCCTATATTTAAATTCAACTATATATCTATGTTTAATTCTTTTTATGATGTTTTCCCTAATATATTCTTCATTGACATACTCTGCCCTACTCTTTCATAATCACTCCCCTTTCCCACAATGTGACTTTGAAGAACATTCTGACAAATACTTTTAAATTAAATGAAAAAATGAAAAACTATAGGTAATGCTCCTAGATCAGAATACTGCACAAGCATTACCTCTCCCAAACTGAGAAGAAAAGAAAGAAAAGCGGAGAAAACATAACATTTTCCAGCTTTGAAGTCAATTTTTGTCCGAAAAAAGTAAACAATACTTAATTTGCATTAACAAATTTATCGCGCGGTAAAAGACGGAAATTAAAAAGAATTATTGGATTTTAATTAAATTTTCAGTATTTATTTACTATTTATTTATTTTTTCCCGACACCCCCGCTTATATCGACCCACCAGTAATTAGATTTTAATTTTTTTTCTAACCACCCCTG
>VCCN01000819.1:12050220-12066789 GCA_006491835.1 Architeuthis dux | reverse complement strand
TAATAATAATTATTATTTTTATGTCAAAACACCTATGATATATATATATATATATTGCTCAGTGTCGTTATTTTCATCAATCTTCTTGACTGTTTTTTTTTGTTCTCTTAAGTGCTGTTTACCATATTGAATTTATCTCTACACTCAATTTGCTTGCACTGTTTTTCGACAAAATCATATATGCTGCCTCCTTCACCTTGTACATTTTCTAGTGTTAGTCATGTATTATATTATTATAATTTTAGAATAGACTATAGACTCCTTTTACTCATTATATCTTATCAGCCGTGTCTGACTTCATAGTCTATGCCCGATGTACGCATTTTCTGTGCTTTTAAGTTATATCTTTTTGCGGACGGCTGGTTCCGACCCAATATTCCCTACCAGAACTGCATTAGATATTGTACACAATTCTTGGTCATATTTTTCTACTGTGAAGAGCTGACTTTTGCGAGGTGGTTGCGTATTGTAAGTCTGCTGTTCGTGTACCATGATGCAGCCGTGTGTGCACCACCAAGATACCGCTGTGGAAACTCAGGCACTTGACCAGACTTCAGTCGTTGGTTCTTCGGGTCACCGCTGAAAATGGGAAGATGGGTCATCTCGAAAGATATCGAGGCAATGCGAAGAATAGGTGTTTTTAGCAATTCGATTTATTCGCAGTTTTTGGAAACTGCCCGATAAAATGAGATGAACAAAGCGAACCACTATTTCCTACATCCACCCCTCGCACCTCCATTCCATCTTCAGTCACCCGTCTTCATCGTACCGTGGTCAACTCCTACTCATCGTCGTAGTAGTAAAAACGACTGGCTCTAGACATGCCACGTCTTTCCTCTGGCCAGCCAGCGCGGCTACTACCTACTCACTGATTCCCCCCCCCAAAATCCAAAAGGCTTCCCCTTGCTCCCACTCAGCCAATCAACTCCCATCGAATCTACACGTTGTCCCAAGGACTGCCACCCAGGGTGACCTATATTCGGAGAAGCCGTTTCTAAGCCAAATTTTCTGACACTTGTTCTTTATATACTAACATGCAACGAATGCTTTATTTGTTACATGCCCCCCCCCTCCACTACTTTGTTACATTCGGGTGTAACGTAGGTTTATTGTTACGTTCAAGTTGATATTCCCCGATTTTGTATGTGCATTAGCAGATCCCAATGTTTTTAGGTTATTACATATGTGAAATTACATTTTTGGAATATTAAGATAAAGGATGATATAGACAACAAAAAACGATAAATATTTAATAAAAAAAATTACCCATTTGGAGTAATAATCTTCTATTATATTGAATCTGCAAAAAATGCAATTCCATTAACAAATCTTCCACTTTTAGTACTATTCTCTATGTTGTAAAAAAATGCCATTTCATGTGTAACAGCCGATGTTTATTTTATATATGTCCCAGTCCCTATAGATATCTTGAATGGCCCTAAGAACGTCATTAACGATGTAAGATATCTGGCTAAGATATGCAGAGGTTAACTTCATACTCTGGCTCAGTAGGAAGATGTGCAAGCAAATACTGCTATCCTCGTCGTCAATTAATGTGATGACTTGGGCTTCGAAGGAAGTCACAAAGTCAAACAATATTTATAAAAGAGAACCTACCTTTTTTCTATGTAGAAATACAATGTGATCAGTCAAGTTATTCAGTTGTCTGTTTCTTCTTTAGTATTAGCTTTAGTTAGTGGCTTTTAGTACTGATTAGTAAGGTTACATAATAGGTAGGCCAGTTATTAAGTTAGTTGTAGGTATGGATTTTATGTTTAAACGAGTTTAGGATTCTGAAATAGAAATGGCTTATTTCGTTTACAGCTAGTGGAAAAGGAAGGATGCGACCAACTAAGTGACAGAAAGAGGGTACCAAGTGATGTGGGAAGGGCGAATGGTATTGGGAAATGGTTCCCTTAGTTTACGATAGCTGTTGACCGGCCACAGAAGTGATGTCCAGAGAGGAAGAGGAAAGGTTTTGACCTACTGGGCCAAACAGATAATGGCTTGGTTTGAAAACATCCCATCTCTGTTCTGATTGGCCGAGCAGCGAACAAAGAAATATTAGTTCTTAGGGGGAAATGAGTCCTTTCGTAGCAACGGCGAGATCAGTTGTCCGGGACTGGACACCCTATTTAGGGGTACCCACTCCTGGGGCTCTCAGTGTCTTTGGAAGCGGGATAGTTTTCGCTATCTTACCTCTCTCGCTCTCTCTCTATCTATCTCTGGCATACAGAAACAACTTCGAACGCTTGTTGACTTTTCGAATGATTAAAAAGGTAATAACCTTATTAAAAGAAAGCTTGACGTTTTTCTTGTGTGTTTTGCAACTTGCATGTTTTGTGTGCATCGGTGCATACAGTAATTGAGAAGATAGGGAGGAAAAATAGAATAGAGTGTTGTTAGCATTTAGAAGATCCAGATGTATTTAGATATGCTTGATTTAGGAGACGCCGAAATAGGTGTGACTAGCTTCGTTGACAACTTGATTCTGACTGGTGAGTATTGCCTAAAATCGCGGCAAACTCGGGACGCTGAGGTTGACCTCAAGGTCAACTGTCTAGATAACAGGAAGTGCTTCTAAAAATAGCACCAGCCGACTCCTGTTGTCCAGAGGTCAACGCGGAAAACAATAACAAATCAGCGATCCATATAAGCAGGACATCAGATTCAGAAAATAGGGAAGAACAAAATAGACACAATTATAAACGAACGGAATCTGTTTAGTTTAATACTCTGCTACTACTACTAATAATAATAATAATAATCAACCGTAAAAGTCCGTTGTTCGACATAGGCCGTCCCCAAGGTCCGTCAGCTTTTTCGCTCCTAAGCGTCATGGAGCCAAAACATTCTGAACTTATCTAAATCATCACGCCATCTTATTTTTACCAGCCACAATTTCGCTTATCGTTTATTTCCCTTGCCCAACAATCTCTTGCGTTCCACGTTGTTGTCAAGTATCCACTTTTCATCGCCCGTTACAATTTCTTAACAAAAACGAAACATTTTCGTTATGTTTAAGTACCCAGTTGCATACGGAAATACTGTCTATTGGATTCTTCTTGCTTAACTTATTTGGAAGCCGCACATGAAAGCAACTAACATAACCAAGATGGTGAAAATGATTTTGTTTGGAAGGCGCCTGACTTTATGGAGTATGGGTGCAGCCTGCCATAATTGTCATGTACAATAATTTTCCATCCGTCGTACGAAACTACGACTTCGAAGTATTTCGGTTACTTCTTTTCAGTGTTGCCAATTTAGATATTTTATATCTAAAATGAGATAATTCCAAAGAGCTGAAGTCAAGGGAGATAGTTTATAGAAACTATGAAGAAAGATCTATAAACTTTAAATTTGATTTATTTGTATTAGATTTCTCGAGAACCGCTGATCAAAAAAACTTCAAACTCGACGCTGCGCTGCTTTGTGTGTTGGCTAATATATCTGGCGAATGTCAACTTCGTACAATGGCTAGTTGTCGAATAATATTTCTTCAATTTTGTTTAATCCACACTGATATGACAGACAGCAGTCACAGTAAAATTTAAAACGATCGTTTTTCATGGAGTCAGTTAAAAACTAAATACTCCTAATGCTATCTGACGACTAAAACAGAGCAAACGTTCTAGGCTCACCAATATATGCAGAAAACAGAAGAGACGAGAAGAGCAAACTTACATTTCGTGGACTTTGAAAATCAAGCTGATCACCCAATCGAAGTCAAAAGACCAGATCTAGCCATCGTAAACAAAGAAAGGTGATCTGTCAAGGAGGGGATATTGCTGTCCCGTCCAGCAGACCGTTAAGTGAAATGAAAAAAGAGTGAGAAACTGAAAAAATATTCAGACCTTGCCAGAGAACTGGATAGATTATGGAACATAGATGTCACAGTTATACCCAACTTTATCGACGCGCTTAGAACAGTTCTGAAGAGTATTGCAAACAGATTGGAAAAATTGAAAATCCAAGGAAGAATTGGAACTATCCAAACAACAGCATTACTAAAATCAACTGAAATACTGAAAATAGTAGTGGGGCATTGAGAAGAATTGCTGTCAGTTGATATCCAGTGAAGGCCATCAGATACTAGTAGTATGAAAACTCAATGAGTACAAAATATAATTATAATCACTTCGCTCACACTCTATTAATAGTGCCTGATCCACAGTGCAAGGAAAAGCTATTGATATTGAGCCTAATCCTATCTAATGCTTCAAAGATATGGCCATTTACAAGACTAGCTTTAGTTTAAAAGGTATCGGGATCAACCGTAAGATCTCCCACCCGATAGATCGCCCATGGGCGGTTATTTTAGGTGGGCGTTTATTTGGGGTCAAGATTTTGTAGATGAAAATTTAAAGCATTAAAAAGAAAACACCGTCCAAAGAAATACCAAATACGATTAAAACGAATTGCCGATTGATAGTGAAGTGAATAGAAACACGCTAGTCGTAACTTTTATTGTTTTATTATGCTCAATTTAGCAGTATAATGGACCTGGGCTATTAATTGGTTCATTTTTCCCACCCAAATTTGGCTGTTTTTATGTTTTACCGCCATGGGCGATCTTATGGTAGATCCCGGTAACATATAAACGTTAAACAGGGGAAAAAAACTGGCATAAGAAGAATTGCACTAAGTGACATTATACAATTTATCATTGTGCGTTCGGAAGGCGGCATCCTAGTTAGGAAAAGAGCGGAGAAAAATATTCATCTGTATAAGCAATAGTTTTGTAGTTGGAGTTCTTGCAAATGGATCAAAATGATCACAATAAAACTATTGTTCACCAACCAAAAATGTGGATTGTATAAGTATAAAAGGAAATGGTACTCGACACTGTTAGACTTCGAAAACATCAAAAGTTACCGTAAAAAATCCGGAAAGACTTCAAATAAACGAACGGAACAACTAAAACGCTCTTTCTTCAGCCCACACGTAAACACTCATTATGCAGACGATGTTCTCAGCTTTCCAACTTAGTTTGACGCGAGTAAACCTGAAAATATTTAATTGGCAATTTTTCTTGGAACTTTTTATATACCCTTATAGATGTCGTTGCGCCAAGAACGCATTTGAAATTGTTTTGATTTCTTTGTACTGATACTTTTGTTCGATGTTATCTGAAGTTTCGACTTGGATCGGTGATTATCCTTAACAAGAATTCATCAAAGTAAAGAGAAAAGAATTCAGATCCCAGACCAGAACGAACCCCTTTTGCTGGTGGTCAGTTTTGTAAAAGATACGATCCGTGCTTTTGCAAATACTGTACTTTTTGTAAGTATTAGGTTGTTACATATGAAAGGGCGTTTTAGAATAGTAAGATGAAGGATGATATAGACAACAAACAACAGTAAATATGTAATCGAAATAGGACTCGCTTGAAACAATAACCTTTTCTCAAAGATATTGTGATGGCAATATGCCAGCGGTCACAAATTCAGTAAAAACACAAATTGTGGTTTCCCTATTATTGAACCTCTTATTACAGATATGAAGTTCAAAATGCTTGAAAAGACGATAATTGCAGGTCAGTATGGAGGATGCTGCAGAACATATCCCCATTCTCTAAGCTTCGACACAGTCAGCTGAGAGGTCTGGTATTGTCCCGGGGCATTTCATACAGTTCATGTGGGACCCATTTATCCAACTTTTTAACTTTTCCTACTGCGCTGATGATGTGACGGTCGCTGTTGATGTCATAAAGTTTCCATAAAGTGATCGAATCCTCAAAAAATGAAATAATTTTGCAATTACATTGTACTTAAAAAAATATCAAAAACATATTAAATATCAACAGGCTTGTAGACAGGGGTTACGTAGGTCAGTGACATTGGATTAAATGTGTATAATATCCAGAATAGCGTTGCGTTAAATCTTCCATAAGTTTGGATGTACAAATAGTACATGTTAAACTTACATTAAATATCAACAGGCTTGTACACAGAGGTTACGTAAAGTAGGTCAGTGACATCGGATTTCTTTCTGTTTACAATCATATTCTTAACTCTTTATGGGGGCAAGTGACTATATATGATCACTTAGATTGCCAGCATCGAGTACTCATTCACATGCAAATATTGTAGCCACAAAGACAACCTAATCCGCAGCAATGTGGTCTGCAAGCTTTGCAAAGTACATTTGTGCTTGAACAAAGACAGAAACTATTTGGAAGCATACCACACCCTAGTAGAATAACCTGTTTTTGGCCCAAGCAATAAAATTTAAAAATCAACCCGTAGGTGTTATTTTTTTGTCAATATCAATTTTTTGTCTCTATTCATTATATTGAATGTTATTCTTTAATTCTATGTTTTATTTAACTTTCTACTTCAATTTTTAATTTTAAAAGTATTTTTGGTCACTTTTGGAGCGAGGCACCATATATGATCACTTCATCAGAAAAAAAATTCAGAAAACTTGCAACTGAAAATATTTTGTAATTAGGTCTAGTTTAACATACAAACAAGTTGTTTTGATATCTAAAATAGTTTTAGGGCTGCCCTATATACAACATTCAATATAATGAATAGATACAAAAGAATTGATAGCTTGTTATCCGCTCCCCCATATTTCAGTGTTGTGAACTACTTGAAATGTTCCCACTTGACTTGCGTGCCCCGTGGATGCTGTTATTTTCGGTGACCGGACACCACAAGCTCACAGATTAGTCATATTTTTAATTTAATTTGTACTTTACAAGTAATGTAAATTTTTTTTATTGGTAATGAATAAAGATTGTTTTGTAATTGATTTTTTATTTATTTACCATTTTCGTTTACTTTTGCTTTGAAGGCGAGATAAAGTTGAATAATGAAAGCCTTTCGTTTTTTAATAAAATAAGTAATATTTTAATATAATTTGTACTGATTAAGTAATGTAATGTTTTTTCATTGGTAAATTTGAATGAATAAAAGTTGTTTTGTGATTGATTTTTTAATTTATTTACCATTTTTGTTTACTTTTGCTTTTAAGGCGAGATTAAGTTGTATAATGAAAGCCTCTCGTTTGTTTTAATAAAATAAGTATTATTTTAATATAATTTGTACTGATTAAGTAATGTAATGTTTTTTCATTGGTAAATTTGAATGAATAAAAGTTGTTTTGTGATTGGTTTTTTAATTTATTTACCATTTTTGTTTACTTTTGCTTTTAAGGCGAGATAAAGTTGTATAATGAAAGCCTCTCGTTTTTTTTAATAAAATAAGTAATATTTTAATTTAATTTGTACTTATTAAATAATATAATGTTTTTAATTGATACATTTGAATGCATAAAGGTTGTTTTGTGATTTATTTGTTTTGCTTCAATATTAAGTTGAATAAAACCTATCGTAATCGCCAACTCATTTACTAAAAATATTTCATTAGTATAAGTTAAATAAATTAAAATATCGTTTCAAGGCAATTGATACACAGTATATTGAACTCATGTGAGTTATACTTTTACCAATTACTTATTTTATTAAGAATATTACTCATTTATTACTATAACTTAAGATAATATTTATTTTAGTTGTAAAAAATGTCCTAAAATATTACATATTTTCTCAAAAGTATTACTTATTTTATTAAATAAATTAAAATATTACTATAGAATATTACTGTGACGTTTAAACTAACTTGTCCAAATTTATGGCCGGGAATCTAATTTTTAACATAATGTTGAAAATTGTTACATTATTGTGATGTTTTATTCAATTATTTACTTATTTAAAGTAGAGTATACCTCTGAACTGATTAATTGCTTTTGTGATCATGTCCACTGTTGTTTTTCAGGAGTTGTTATACGTGTTGATGTAATCCAAAGTTAATCATGTATTTGATGTCATTATTTCTCTTAGAACTGCTTTACGGCAACCTATTGAGGTTGTTTCCCCTTTGGTTCACGATGTGTACTACGCTACTTGCCGGTTTAATAAACCCAGTGAAACACGTGACTTTTATCCATCCACTGCATCTTCCACAATCAACCTGATAATAAGCATGGCTCCTAGCAAAAAAAAAAAATCTCAAGGGTTCGTTTGGTTGTAAATCAAAGGTAATAGAGTCCTGGTTTTCACAAAAAGAGTATAAAGATATCATCGAAAAGGGTAAGAGGAGATGATCATAATGTTTTATGCAGAATTTGTGAACGAAATATTTCTGTTGCACATTGTGGGGAGACAGACCTGAAACGTCACAGCGAAAGTGAAAAACATAAAGCCGGATTGAAACAACGATGTAATTAGCGCTCGATTACCAGTTTCACGTACACCAAAGAATAGGATACAGATACACCATGGTACGACGAGCTGCAAAAGGGAATTTGATGCCTTTTTGGCAGAGCATAATTTGCCGTTGGCGGCCGCAGATCACACCGGGAACCGGATTCGTAACGTATTTTCAGTTTCGAAAATTGACCAAGCGTATACTTGTTGGATACTGGGGTGTCCTGGACTTGGATAGAAAGGAGTCTCGAAGACTTGCTTATAAAAAATATATGGACATATCTTTATTACACAACATACATCTTTGTCGGCCGGAGAGTGACGAGTCGGAGAGAGATAAGGAGAACCGCCAGTCTGTCCCCAAGAGGGACAGCAGTCTCGTCCGCTGATGTCTGTCACTTCTTTGAGTGTCGAGATTTCTATTCGGGTCTGCTTTATAGGTTTCTCTAACGCCTACGCGGTGTCAATCACCGGTCCGCGTATCCTGTTTTGAACACTGACGCAATATACCCATTTCCTAAGGTGATCGGGGTCACTTACAGTTCCGCACAGGTGTCTGACCCCAGGATAACCTTTAGATATCATAACATATTAATGCGAGAACAAAAGCAACGTGTATACTGAACAGAGCATTAACACCAGATTTGCATGCCAACCTAACTAAATTCTCATTTTACAGCTTAGCTACGAATGAGAGCAATGATCGAAATTTGGAGGGGAAAAATGAACCCTGTAACAGTTCGAATCTTTTATATTAATCAGCACAAGCTCGTAACACAATTTTTGAATATGTGCTTCTCTAAGTCAGCTACATCTTCTGGTATATTCCAAGCTATTGACAATCCGATGTCTAAATATGAAATTACATGGGAAAATTGTATTTTGCTTGGTGTGGACAATACCTCGGTTAACATTGGTCGCTACCAATCTTTGATTGTTGAAACACACAAACTTAATAAAGACATGTTGCTTATGGGTTGCCTTTGTCACATCGCGCATAATACAGCGGGTCATGCAACGAATACATTTTGAAGAGAGTTGCCCGACAATTTTAATATTGAAGACCATCTAGTGGACATATATTTTTATGTTAACTACTCTTCGAAACGAAAGAACATACTTGTCGATTTCTGTGCGTTTTGTGACCAAGAGTGTGCTTAAATAATTGAATTTCATTCAGTTCGCTGGCTTGGTTTATCGGAATGCCTAACACGAACACTAAAACCATTTCCGTCACTTAGAAGTTATTTTCTCTCACAAGATCCAGAGTTTAAGGATGGCGAGAAAAGAATAACTCGTTTAAACAGATTAATCAATTCGTTTACTAACCCGATGTTGCAAATTTACTGTACGTTTTTGAATTCGACATTGCAATGTCTCATTAATTTGAATGTGTTACTTCAAAGATGGGATCCAATAATTCATATTATGTACGATGCATTGTTTGATACATCTTGCATTTTACTCTTTCCAGAATTCGTCATACGGTACAAATAGGACAAACTTCGCATAGATGATGATGATCCCGCTAATTACCCCAGAAGCGATATGCTATTTATTGGTGTTGCACGATATACCCTCGAGAGTATGTTAGATGATGGTGACATCTCTGAAACGCAGCATGATAATCTTTTAAACGCATGCCTTTGCATGTCATAAGCAATGCTTCCTCTGTGCATGGAAATGGTTTCCACTTAAGGATGACGTTTTCAAACATGCACGCTTTCTAAATTTCTACAACCAACAATGTACCTTTGAGAGCTTTCATCTTCTGGCAGAGAAATTCAAGGTCCAGTTCAAATTTGCTGAAAGGGAAATAACTGGGTTAGAAGGCGAATTTCTTTTCTTGCATTTATTTATGTCCCCTCTGTCTACCATATCAACAGAAATTAGCCATCTGTCAACGCACAATCGGAAATATCGGTCCCTACCATGGAAAGGTTCTGATAGATAGTGTTAAAGATTTATTTTTCATTTTTTTTAATGCAATGTGTCGGACATTTTTAGCGCAGTTTATTTGACATAAGTATTTTCGCTAAATTCATCTACATTTGAAAATAACGTTTGTTGATTTTTAACAACGATATTTTCAATTGTTAAACTTGTCATCGATAATGGCGTCATTGTTGATTTTTTGCTCAATTATATTCAAAGTTAAACAACCCTGGGCGGGGGGCGGATTAGGCCGCTATGGCAACCGGGCAAAATTCCGGTGGGCCGGTGCACCTGGCGCCTAGTCAGTAGGCCAGTGGATAATTTACAGTTACCTCCCCTGCATCGTAGCTATATATGGACTGATTTTCTTTCAGTTTCTAGTTGGTGTATGGTGTTAGCAGAGGTATGCGCTCTCTGAGATTGCAATTTGTGTCAAACATGCACGAATGATATCTCCCGCATTTGACTTTACTGACCGCGGCATCACGGATGACATTCTCGAGGCAAACCTTCAGGACCCCACGTGTCTCTTCGCAGATGGGGCCAGAGTTACGTTTCACACTACCTCTGCGGGCGAGACGACGGAAAGCTGGCTTGGTGATACCCTGGATGTTATCACGAAGCACTTTGCGATGAGGCTTGGCGCCTCCTTTTCCCAAACCTTTTCCTCCCTTTCCACGTCTAGACATCTTGATGTATAGGAATCTGATTTGGATTTAGGATTCAGTTGAAGCATAGTAGGGAGCATAACATGTGATTGCTAGTGAGTAATGAAATTGTTTGTCACAACACAACTGACCGTAGCAGTATCAGAATGGCTCGTACTAAGCAGACTGCCCGTAAATCCACTGGAGGAAAGGCTCCCCGTAAGCAGCTGGCCACAAAGGCAGCTCGTAAAAGCGCCCCAACCACCGGCGGAGTGAAGAAGCCCCATCGTACACTTAAAATGTAAATACGGGTATGGATGTGTGAATAAATGTACACTCATCTGAGTACACTTAAAATGTAAGTACGGGTATGGATATGGGTGTGAATAAATGTACACTCATCTGAGTACACATAAGCATGTGTACTCCCACAAACACAAACGTACGCATATCTGCATTTAGATTTTTATCATTTAACACATAAACATGTAAATTGATGTTGTTGAATTTATGTATGGTTGTGCGTAATTCATTTATTATAATTTGAAATTTAAAAATCTTCCACAAACTTTAACCTCAGTGTAATAGAAATAAAAAATGGTAATTGGCGTCTTTCCTCGTGTGAACATATTCTAAGTAGCAGAAATGAAAATAAATGAATAAATAATTTCAATAAAAGGTCTCAAGTATTATAAAGTTTGTTTTTTTCTTCATAAAGCTGTTTGAACGCTGGCTCAGTCTAAGGGAGATAATCGAGTTGCTTCTGTTTGAAGTTGAACAAATAATTAAGAAACTTATCGATATTAGATGCCTTGCTATAGGTTCTCAACATTTTTGGCGTCATCGCCCACTTTCACATGGAAAATGTTTCCACTGCCCACCTGTATAGTAAATATTCAAAAGGATACTCAAATATCCTTTGAACTCTTACAAAACAATGAAAACGAACGTTACAAGATTCTTTAATGAAAGTAATGTAATGTAGTAACATCAAATGTTTGGCACACATACACGGTTTTTAGATATCATCAATGCAATCCCTGTGTCTGGTGCGATGCTGTTTGTGCAGACACATAGAGGGCAATGTACTGACGTGGCTGAAACCAGCTTCTACCAAGTAGGACGCTGGGGAGGAAAGCAAAATCAACTTTAAGTGCTTCCATACATTGGGGTAAGAATTCAATATACTTTGATGATACCACAAACCTTGTTTGCCGTGACGCCGATATCGCATTGTGGCATCATTGTCATTTTGTAACTTTATTAATTCTTCCTGCATATCGTCTTAGCAATCGACTACTTGGACTTCAAACGGGTTGCAATACCAAACAGGAACAGACAATGCAATACTATCTTGGAATAGCTGTACCGAGTTGTCATGCAATGATTACAAATAGTCGCGATAGGTAATTATATTCTCATCGACCAAATCATCTTTCAAGATGTTCAATCGTTGAAATTGGTGGAGTTGACCTCTGGAAATGTTCATCTTATATAGCACTAATTTAGAAATGAAAGCATTGATGGACGTTTTACAGTCGACAAGCTTTTTTTTGTTGCTTTACTTGCAATAACGTATTAAGATTATTAAGTTTGGTGGATATGTTGCTAAGGAAAAAGATATCACCTTTTGCAGCAATCAGAGAAGCAGATAGTGGAGTGTTTTGAAATAATTCTATGATTGTATAAAACATTTCGACAAAACGAACGACACAGTTGCCTTTTGACAACCATCGTACTTCATTATGGAACAAAAGCCTCACATAGTCATCATCTTTATCAAGGCACAGTTGACGGAACATTCGATCAGACAAAGAATTCGATTTTAGTTTGTTCACAGTCTTGATAACTAACTGTAGTACATCATTGAACCTATAATAGGCGCCTAATATTGATGTAATTAAATTATTAAGTATCTATGACTACATTGAAAGTTAACGGAATAAACAATAACACAGATCGTCGCGTAGTAATCTCTAGATGGCCGTAGTAGTGACGATAAACTAATAGTAGAAGCGGTAGTAATAATAGTGGTAATAGCCTTTAAGGGTCAAACTGCCGTAAGTAAACTAGAGTGCTGATGATACTAGAGAGATAGAAAGAGTAAGGTTAGCGATATGCGCTTTCTCTCTCTCTCTGCAGGAACTGCAGTAGTAAAAGAAATGAAAATGCATGGGTTGCACATGGTAATGATGCAAAGAGAATAAAGAATACAAATACTTTACAACAATAAGAAGTATATTTATTACAGAAGGCATAGCAATAAAGTAGTTCCCAGCCGTTGAGAAGAAGAAGTAGTAAGTGTCCTTAGCTTGTTGAAGATGTTAAGGAAGGGAGTTTGCGTGTATGTATGAATGTGTACGTACATAATCAGAGGTGAGAGGCGCGTCTCTGTGGAACAGATCATAGTTTTGTTAGACAACAAAACTACGACTGAACATAGATTGAAGAATAGTCCGTCTTCTTATAGGGAGAGGTGAGTGGAGGTGTTAGGTGAGTGGTGTGTTAGAATGGATATCGTCAAAGTTCCAAGGTAAGATGTGAGGTGACAAGATACAAAGGTTTTTCCAGACTTGGTGTCTACAAAGGGTATCGTGTTTCGAGTCAGGTACTTTGTTTCCATGTTCTGAAAGTTGGTTATCTAAAAGCACGGGTGAATATATAACTTTAGTTCTCGGAATAAAAACCTGGGTGTTCTTAAGGAAAATGTGTGTGTGTCAAGTGGTTTCACTTGTTGGCCGGAGTGTGTGAGTGCAAAAATACATATGTGTCCGTTACAAACCTGCCGTTGATATGTTTTGCCACTAAATGCTATCGGTGAGCCACGCAGTGAACTGTTAAAACACAATGCGAAATTTCAAGTTTTAAGAGAGAAGAGAAGCCTCTATGTCTACTTACAATATCTGGTGCACCATCAGATGCGTAGGCAACAATATTGGTCAATGGGATGTTATGCAATATGCAATTATTCAATAATTCTGAAATAGACGGACCTTTTGAGTCAAGTAGCAATTGATCAGTGAACAACATTTCCTCATAGGGTTGAAGATTTTCATTGGAACATATACCATCATCAAGCATTGACTGCCCACAACCGTTGATTCGTCGACTTGTATGGAAAATTCAGAACACTGGAGAATATCAATGAGTTGATGTTTGACGTCGGTTGCCATTTCATCTATACGCGAACAATTGTGTCATTATTAAGAGGAATTGTCCTCCATAATGGTGACAGGTTTTTCATGCATTACAGTCGAGAGAATTTCTTCAATAACAGGTCGAAGTAATATTTCTGGCAGTTAATTGAGGAAATTACTGGTCTACCAGGGTTGTTGTTTTTGTGTATTTTTGGAAGAAAAAAAAAGAAGTGAGCGTATTTAGTACTTATGAGTTTTAGTGTTTCTGCTGTTTTCTTTTGTCAATTATTTTGTTTATATGCATATCATTTAATGAATCAGTTATTCTTTTTTGGTAATCTTTGTAGAATTCCGTGGTGATCAATTGTTCTTGGCTTATTTGAGGTAATATATCCCAAATGACTATTGCACCACCTTAATCGATTTGGATTATTGTTAAATTGTCTCTTTCTGTGAGTTTGTTGAGGGCTTCTCGTTGATTTTTGGTTAAGTTGTCATGCGGTAGGTATCGTTTTATATGGTTCATGATGTCTTCTTTAACAGCTATTTCGAAGGTTTGTATGGTTACATCTATATTATTGGGAGTAAACGACTTGTTTGCTTCTTTCAGTGAATCAAGAATTGTAGGTACATGGTTTGATGTTCTAAAATATGTTTTTAATTTAATTCTAAAAAATGATTTTAGGTCTTGTTCTAACTTGTTCTTATCAAAGTGTTGTGGACTGAGGCAGAAAGTCTTTTAGGTCGTAGGTTTGACAGGAGTGTCCTTCTCCTGGCAGATGCCTGAGCTAGCTATGGGGGTCTGCCGCCCCTTTGCGGTGATGTTCCAAAGGTATGGTTTGCTTGTGGTAAGATGACAGGACGAACATTCCGTATTTGGTAGATACCTGAGCTGGCTATAGGGTTCTACCAACCATTTGAAGGAGAATCAGGACAGTACGGCTGTCTGCAGCTTTGATCGCAGATCCTCATGACAGTACGGCTGTCTCCGACTTTAAGCATAGGTCCTCATGACAGTATGGCTGTCTGCGACTGTAAGCACAGATCCTGGACACTCCGACAGAAGCAGATGTGCGCTGACCGTGGTGGTCTGCTACACTTTTCAATGACCGCACAGATACTACATTCTGATCATGGAAGCCAGGAAACGATACTTTGATCCAAGGAAGAGCGCACAGAAATGCCGATCCATGCGTAAATAAACCCGTTATTTTTTACTATTTCAGTACTGTGTTAGTTCATCGAATACTGACCGAACTTTACACTTACACCGCTAGTTTCCATCCACAGTTTCTTCTTTTAAGCACACTATAATTAGATTCTTTTATATTTACGAAAGCACGGATTGGCTCGATGGCTGAGGTAGTTGCGTATTTCCCCATTGGCACCAGCGATTGGTGTTTCGAACCCAAGTAAAAGCAAATATTTTGAATACTGATTTTTTAAGCTGTCAGACTTTTCCCTTTAGGGAGATCGGCGCCACACGATCTTCCTTTTCCCTCTCCTCATTTGGTCCAGTGCCAGACTAAGCTAAATTTAGCAAATATCTATATTCATGCTTGTAGGCTAAGGTAACGGTGTGTTTCTCACCAGCGTAGGTGATTGATGCTCAAGCCCAGGTAAAATATATAAAAAATAATAAGATTTCGAATGCCGATTTACAAGGCAGTCAGGCCCTTCCTACTTGGAAGATCGGTGCAACATAATCTTCATTCCTCCCACGTGACCGCGTGCTTAAATAAGCTAGGCTTAGTAAATATCTATATTCATGCTAGAACAGCGAATACATTAAGTTATTTATCAACAAACAACAGGAAAAAGCCTTAAAGAATATATAAACTGAAGTTTTATTGAACGTTATTATGAAATTTAATGATTGACACAAATACATGATAATGTTACAAATATCAGACCAAAAGTTACACACAAGTTTAATTATTATTATAATAATTGTAGACAGTCACAAAAACACAGTGGTTAAAGATCCACCAATTTAATACAAGTGACATAATAATGAAAAATGTATTTTGAAGTATAACTGTGAAATTAGTATGAATGAAAATAATAGTTTTTCTCCACGTGTGTTTAGCACTTTCTCTCTTTCATTTTTTAAAATTCTTTGTTTAACCCTTTCAAGACTAGTGTCCTTAGTTTGTTGAAGATGCTAAGGAAGAGAGTGTGCCTGTATGTATGAATGTTTACGTACATAATCAGAGGTGAGAGGCGCGTCTCTGTGGAACAGATCATGGTTTTGTTAGACAACAAAACTACGACTGAACAAAGATTGAAGAATAATCCGTCTTCGTTAACTCTTGTTTATTTGTCTAAGAAAATGATTCATTTATTAAATAAAAAGATTTCCATATGTTGAAGAACTGAAACCCTGATGGGAAATACGGAATTGGCTGATAGCTTCGCCTACACGTCTTTCGCGTTCAGTCATGTAATGTAAACTGATTACTGCGTGAGTTTCATGCTATGATGACGTCATTGTCTGTGGTTGTAAAAGCCGGGAAAATCTCATTTACTTTATTTTCCCTTACATATTCGTCCCGGTAGACTTCTAAAAGAGATCTACAGGATTTCTTTTCTCCAGTATTTGGTACTATTTATTCCCTGAGAGTTGACTTCTCCG